>AWUE01020779.1:0-112636 GCA_001974825.2 Corchorus olitorius | reverse complement strand
CCTTGAATTTTCATATGCATCCAAATTCATTGCAAATTCAGAAAAAATTTGTCCAATACCTGTTTGAAAGTATATAATGAAGTGTCAGCCAATATTACGTAAAGTGCACATGATCAATCACAAAGAAGTATCTTACCATAAAAGATTCATTATCCATCAATTTTGCAGTAGCCACCGAATGTGCAACACGAACAAGTACATTGTTATAAAGAGATGCTTTAAGTTGCAAAACAGATACCTATTTCAAATGTGAAACCACATCAGGCACAATGCAAGCTTGACAATGGCACAATAATAATACAAAAGGGAAATATAAAAAGCACAAATACTTTTTCAGCATCAACGCCACTGGAAATAGCAGCTATCTTTTCCAGCAAGCTCAACTCCATTTCAGAGAAGTTTGTAATACAAGGTATGTCAAGGGAAGAAAACATGCCCGGCCTCCCTCCGTCACTGATAGAAACTAATTTAGAACTGCAGCACCTAGGGAATCTCATAAATGAGTAAACCAACTCCTGCAAGGAACTCTGAGTCAGCCAAAGGAAACTAACCACAAAATCCATGTATCACCATAAAGAACAAAGAGTAAATAAATAGATACATCACCATAACCCTATCCATATTGTCCTCCTGGATTTTTTCAAGAATCCTTTTCTGCAAAGCACTCAACACAACTAGTGATAAACCTAACTTCATTTCATATACTGCCACTTGAATTGGCTGAGCCACATCAATAAACTCAGGATACTCATTTAAAAGACGGTCAATAAAACAGTTTGCTGTCTCCTGAGAACACAAAAAAGAGGAAAATATTGAAATTAGCAATAACATCAGTTTAATTAATGTAAATACATTGAATTGTGGACAACTATGTCTGAGAAAGTCTACCTGCCAGTTACACACTTTGTCGACGACCAGTTGTAACTCCATGGCTTCACTTTCATACACCAAACTCATTAAAGAATTCACAAGTACAAGAAACTCATCACATTCTTTTCTCAGAGCTTTGAATTTTGCAGGATCAGGGCGAAATACAATCTAAATGATAAATCCAACTTCAGAACAAACAACGAGAAACAAAATGGAAAAGAGTTCAAAGTAACAAAAGAAAAGTTTACGGACCTTCCTTTGCAACTTTCTACGTTCAATTTCCAGCTTTTCCAAAGCTTGGAATATCCTGCTATCACTTTCTTTTGAAGAAGACCATCCTGACAAATAATTACATTCTTGCCGAACCTATAAAAAAGTATAAATAAATTTAAACCCCACACTCACAAACAACTCCAGAAAAAATTGATACTCACCCATTCTTTCTCCAATTAGATTGAAATGTGGTTTAAGGGGAAAAAGCTTTTGAGAGTTCTGTTAATATTTTAAAATCTTATAATATGGATGTCCAGAATGGAAAGATAACAGTTTGGGACGTCACAAAATGAGAAACATACAGATTCAACTTGGGACAGAGACACTACAAATAATCATTTCACCTTTTTAACATGCCCAAATCATATAACTTTTATTTGTAGCTATATATATATATATATATATATCCCATTTGCAATTTATTTCACAAATGAGATATGATGAATTTCTGGCAACTAATACCAAATAACCTCTCAAAGATGGATCAAGGAGTACAGTAAGAGTCTTACATTCAGCTCAAGTTTATGAGAAACAATCTTTTCTTCCAAACAGGATAATTTGCAAGAATATTTGCTGGCAGGATCCAAACTATCACAGCTAAGCAAGAGATTAAATCGTAATCCTCCGATATGTAACCAAGCAAAACCAAGGTTCAAGTATGACTCTACAAAAAAGGATCACACAATTAATCGAAAATATTCAACAGGAAAAGAAAAAGTGTCTATCTTCAGAAATAGCTAAAATTAGAAGATGACAAAGTAGTCACCAGTGGAGCAATTAAGATATAGTTCTCTGAGCAGTGGTCCAATGAGCGAAGATATCAACGATTTCAAACTTCGATGACTTGATAATGCAATAAGAGAGCTCACATGCCTTATACTTTCCTCCTATAAGCAAGATTAAATACTTGTAAATGAAAAAATGTTTGAGGAGAAAGTGCCCAAGTGAAATGTAAAAATCTGTCACAAAATTACACATCTTTCACAGAAAAACATACCCTTAGACTGTTCGGAGAGGAATGAAGAATAGACTTGATGGAAGCAAACTTCTCAGCATCAAAAGATTTTCTATGCGAGTATATGATCTGGAAAATTTAGGCCATTAAGATTAGAGCATTTCCTTTTAATTTAATAAAATATATTGCAAAATTCACATAAATCAGCCACCTGCTGGAAGACAGAGCGGGCGCTTGATAACAGGAAACTATATGCATTTGTCCCTGGGGAAGAAATTTGCCAGAGAACACATGAAGCAGCCTTAAGCTTTAAACCATGCATGGAAAAGTCCTTGATATCAGGTGTACTTTGCCTAAATAAAGTTAAAAGGGTAAAAGAAAAGAGAATGAAAATCAATATGATAAAATCTTCAAGATTACTCCTAATGATACATTGCAAAATAAATGTAAAAGTATTATTCACGAACCAAATGCTACTTGCCATTATTTAGAAAGGGCAATTTTACTACATGTACAATATCAGTCAAAAATATCTAATCGCATGATCTAGACTCAAAGCAGAAGCAATGGAAATTGCAAATAAAGAAAGAACAGCAGCAAAAGGGAAAGAGAAGAGAGAAGTTCTCATCCATTGTCTACACCACAATGTTGAAAGTGGAATGAGAAATCTACAAGAGAACTCAATCTGCCAGGCACTATTCCACACACATCATAAAGATGTTAATGTGTTATAAGTGGGCATTTTTTTTAGTAGAAAAGCTAAAAGTGAATATTTATCTTACAATATCTTGGCAACGCTTTCTGTTATCACTGGATGAATAAGTAAATTGGGTAGCGGAACATCATAACCGTCAATTATCGAGAAATTCTGCAAAGGGAAGAAAAGCAAATCACAAGGGGCAATATATCCTTGAAATAAGAGTCCAGAAAATTTTAATACACATACCTCGACAGAAGCAGGGTACTGGCTCCACAGTGTTGAATGCCACCAAAACCACATCTCAAGCACAAAACCAGAAACTTTTCTATGCACTATAACATAAAAAATTCAAGAAATTTAACTTCCTGATAAGAAAACAAACAAAGAAATGGCGGAAATTTCCTCACCTGCATCCACTGATGTCCATGCATCAACTAACCACAGAAGTTTCTGATGCGGTACAAAAGATTGTGGAGGTCTTGATGAATGAGTCAATGAATATTTCAAGTCAGATTCCAAAAGGCTAGATATACCAATCAAACCCTGCAATTAAAGAAGAGCAAACAGTTGAGAGTGCCATGTTATGCTCTTTAAAATAATTAAACAAATGATAAAGCAACAACATTTGTGTTATTCTTAGAGAAAAGATTGTAGCATAAACCAAAAAGTTGTTTACTTACTAGTTTTAGTTCTTCACTATCAGCCAAAGGGAGCAAGGATAGCTCTTGAAGTAACTCCATATCAAGGAAACAACAAGAACAGTCAACTATTGGAAGTATATCCAGCCAACTGTCAAAGCCAGACCTTGTGTGTAACATTCCAGAACTAAGAATACAACAAGCAGCTGAGTTTTCCTCAAAAGTAGCATCATCAGACCCATGCTTGTTCAACGATTTGCATTTCTCATGTTCAAACCTTTTCGAAAGCATCTGGTAACAAAATTATTCTCATAAGTGTCAGATAATTGTGCCAATAGACGTTCAATATTAAGTTCTTTCTTGGCCTGTATTTAGAGTAAAGAAATAAAATCAAATACAAACAGCAGACAACCTGATAGACCTCCTCCACTTGATGAGAAACTTTGATTTCATCTTCATCACCGTTAGTCATGATAAATGATGACATGCAAATGCCTAAAAAAAGAGGAAAACAGACGAAAGTGAGTAGCATAAAGCAATTTTAATGCTGAACAAAACCCCGAATGAAACATGGAAGTTCACACATATACACCATATGCAAATTAAGAACGCAAATTATAGGACAAAAGTTGTAAGTGTGGCTACTTAGAGCTTATGGTGCCCAATAACTACAAAATTACTGATTTTAGCATTTATGGATCTAGGAGCAGTTTTGAGTTGAGGATTATCAATCAGCTAGGGTTTTTTCCATGTTACTAGCAATGGAATTAATATTTCCTTCATCTCATTAACAAAGCATTCTAAACACAACCTTAATCCAATTGATTAGGATTCCTAGAAGGAACTTCATCCATAAACAAGTAAATAGGGAAGTTTGACTCCCGAAAAATAATGTAACCTAAAATCAGGGGATTGCATAACTACGATACTTTAAAATACCCAACAATAAGAAATAGAAGAGTTGTAAATCTCAATCTCAATGATATAATGTTGAGGTTTTCAAAGGCTACATCAAAAACTTCAGAAAACCATTCAACCATATAAAACTTCTTATTTAGTAAATAAACAACAACATGATGTTAGGAAGTACCTTGATAGCAATACACAACACGAACACTATCTCAATGCAACATGCCAAAAAATAGAAAGATTACAAGAATACAAAAGGGAATAAAATTTAGAATAGTGAAAGTACCTTCCAAAGCAAGGAAGCGAAATTCAGGATCAAAAGACGCCACCATGTCAAGGGGAAACTCGTTGACTGCTATATATCAGATAATTCCAAACAAATAAATAACACAAGCACAGGTAAAACGAGAAAAAAAAATTCTAGATAGATGTCAGTATAAGTAAAATACCCTGCTTACAGAATCTTCTCTTTGTTGGCCAAACTAACTCACACAACTTTAAAAGCTGACGCTGTTGATGATACAATTTGGAAGATGGGGGCATAAATGGGTGACCACCATGAACCCATAGCAATGATCTCTCAGATTGTAGGCGCAATGATGAATGTTCAGCTAGATTCTTGCTTACCTGTGGAGCAGGTTGCCAAAATAATTCATCCCTCAAATACATCAAAGTTTTAAATTAAATTAAATTAAATTAAAAAGGCATAAGGTAAGGAAAAAAAAGGAGCAAGCAAGATATTGTTCAGTATGCTCACCAGCATATTAACTGCTAATGGACAAAAATCTTTCAGCTTTCCAGCATCTTTCAACAAAAATCGCCAAGAGATCAACAAGCGCTCAAGCTGCCATGAGACAAGACCTTCCCAAAACAATATGTGATCCTCAAGGAGATTGGAGTATAACTGATATAATGTATCAAAGGAAGGAGACCCGACAAGCATATGAAGGATTTCCTCCTCCAAAGCGCGAAGAGATTCCAAAAATGGTATGAAACAACGTGACTCATCTGAAAAGTTATGGCTGCTTTCAACATTCCACTGTCGATAACTAAGTCTGACTAGGCTCACAGAGTGAATGGCGTCGTGGAGGAGTTTACTTGATTTGTTTGAATGATTTAATGAAGTTAAATCAACTAATTCCAAAGAAAGCATTGGAATTGGATGCAAGTCTAAATCTAGTTGATTAAGTAATATAAGCTCTTGACGACATTGAATTATGTATGTCCAAATCGGATGCATCCTTTCCTGTTCAAGTGAAGTCAAAAAGGATTTGAAAAACTGACCATATGGCTCCAATTGAAAACTTAACCAGCTAAACCACTGAAGGTACAGCTGAAAATCATTTTCTGTTGCCTGTTCCACTACCCAGTTGGCAGCAAAGAACATCATCTTAATAACGATATTCAAGTTAAATTCTGTTTTGCCATCAAAGTCTGAAGTCATTCCTTTTGAAACTTGAGGATAAGCAATTCTGTATAACATCTTCCAGTCCAATAAGTAAGTTCCCTTGCTTTCACTCCTAAGTAACACTTCTTCAACAGGATACACACCAGAGCTGATTGCAAGTTGATGTGATGCATATTGAGCTCCCAAGAACCCCAGATATGAGCAATTCTGCTTGACATAGGCATCTTTTGAATACCATGCAAGACCCCTCAATGTTAGTGGCATTGGCCATCCTCCAGGCAAATATAGAGCAATACCCAGTGCTGAAATATTCAGATCTATACAACTCAGTCACTGAAAAGTAGGCATTCTTTGCATGCTTGACAATGTTTACTCCTTCAGCCTCACCCAAAGATGAAAGATAGGTGTGCTCCCAGCTTATTTCAAGACTCCATAATGGCTGATTACCATTAATGAGAAGGTGATGAAATAATTGGACCCATCGTGCAAGCTCAAGATAAGTTATGCGAACATTAAGGCGTGCACCTTCAACCATAGCATAGACATGTGCTTTAGCCATTGACTCAACCAACTTAGCACCAGGAATGCCTGCAAGAACAAGAAATCTCTGCACATCTTTCATTTCTAACTCCTCAGAATTGTATCCACTTCCTTCGTCAAAAATCCAATATGGCTCCATCATGAATATTTCAACACCTCTGTTTCGCATTGCTCGAGATACTTCACCAAAGCTCGGATTTACAGTGAGAAACATTCTAAAATTAGAGTGTGGATGAAGAACAACAGGTTTTCCATCAACAACTCCACACTCATTGACAGTAATTGTTCCATCTGGTTCCACCAATGAGTTGATTCTATCAAGAACCTGATCCAAAAAAAATAATTCAAAACCCATCAGCTAGCAAACAGGATAGTAACAAAGATATTACAAAATTTTAGACCAAACCACAAAAATCTGCATACCGTTGGATTACAAAGGTTTGCGTTCTCTAAGACAATCCATTCTCCATTTTCTATTGCCTTTATCAATAATCCTGTAATCCATTCAAACTTAGCAGAAAAAGGCCTTCTCTGGTGATCTTGCAATTTCAATATAGTCTTCATGGTTCTGTCCAGATCCTCACTTGTCCATGAAATAGGCAAAACATGTTTTTCCAAATCAGACTTCAGCTGTTCAATGATACCAATCAATGAAGGAAGATACTTGGAAATGCTATTCCAAGTCTCTGGGCACATTGAAGAAAAACTTGGCATCAAATCACAATTGACATCAGATATAAAAGCAAGCCATCCAGCAATTAAATCCTTTCTGTCAGTTAAAAATGTCTCCATCGACGTCTCCAAAAGCAAACTGTTATACTCGTTAAGTAAACGATCAACTTGAGCAACAACAGAACGAAGATTGCGAACAGCATTATACTGCTCAAAACATCCAAGCAATTCAGAAATGTCGGTCGCTGATGAAAGATTTAATTCATGTAGTATATTGCCAGTAAGCTGAGCCAGCAGCCTTATCAATGAAGTTTTTCCCGACGATGGTGGGCCAATCAAGATACACAACCATCCTCGTTGTACACAATGTGCAGCAGCTTCCAGGTTGCAAAGAACACTTGGCAGAACTTTAAGCTCACTAGAAATTCTGGATGGCCGCATAAAATTTCTTTTGACAGCAACACTCCCAACAATCAAGTACTCAGAATTGACCTGCAACCTTGGGAATGGATTAACAGATGGTTTTACCCCAAAAATCTGTTCATACAGCTGCATAACTTGTCTGCGATCAGCTGCAGTACGCATTCTTTGAACATAAATGAGATTTAGAAAGCTATCAACTTGGCCCGATGTACCTAACATTATTTTACATACACTTAGTAACAACTTCTATAAAATTTAAAAGTATATGTATCCTTGGTAGGATTATGCATATCGAAACGAAAGTTACAGAATACGACACCTTGTAGGATCTGGCATGACCTAAGCACATCACGCAGATTAAACTCCCATGGAGAGCCATTCTGAGCAAACTTGTGATACAACATGGTTTCCTCATGCAATCGTCTATTAAATGAGATCAAATTTGAAAGTAGAGGACGTGGAATTGATGGATAAAGCGAGCTGCAGATAAAGAGATAGTCCTCCTCAACTAACTCATCAATATATACCTGAAATGGCAGAATGTTATACAATTAATACATCATTCATCAACTAGAATGTTATACATTCATTGCAGCAGTATTATAGCACACCAAACCAACCTTAGTAAAACGATTAAGGAAAGACTTTGGGAGACCTTTCCTGCCACCACCTTGACAAGAAGGATTCTGACAAGAAAAAACTCGAAAAGATGATGGGCATCTATACGTACGACCAAGTTCCGGAATAAAGACCTCAGCTCGATGATCCAGAATCGCATTTAAACCCTAATAAATACAAAATATACAATTAGCTTTTTTCCTAAAAAGAACAGAAGGAGTAACTAACCAAGGAGCCTGTAGCTCAGTAAAACTACTTAGAGAAAGCACAGCAACCATACCTCTAAGACAGATTGTGGAGCAAGATTAAGCTCATCCAGCAAAACCCAACAACCCTCCTTTAAAGCCTACACAACCATAGTGATCTTAGCTACTTTTAAGTCCAATAAAGACATTAGATGATTCACTATACCCAAAGATGTGTTACCTGCAATAAAATTCCATCAGACCAAGCAAACTTCACCCCTTCATCGCTCTCAACAGGCAAGTCAGATCCCAGCAAATCCATCATGTCAGTCTGCAGCAAATGTACAATCAGATCTACTTTAAGAGACGTAATTTGAAAAATATTGAAACTTAATCAAATGAATTACCAACCTGCTCAGATAAATTTATGCGTACAACTCTATGCCCTGAAAATTTTCCTAATGCAACTATCAAGCTTGTTTTTCCAACACCTGGACTGCCTTCCAATAAAACTGGGAAGTAGAGGATAATGTCAACATCCACCTAAAAAGATACCAAGGGATGCAAACTAACATACACATAATAGAGAACTGACCAGGCTTTGAAAGCTGCATGGCACGCAAGACTCTTAAAGCATTTTTGCGTGTAGTTGGAGCCAAGAACTCAAACCCGCCCGCCTCGCTCTTTTCAGAACCTAGATACACAAGCAATTTAAGCCCTTCTATATGAGGATAAGGCATAAAAAATATTAAGTAGTAGTGTTGCATGGCTTAATAAGCAGACAGGGAATGGTTTTAAGAATTTTCCTTTTCTCCAATTGCCACAATAATACATAGTTGGAAGAACAGAATTTTCCTTCTTTTTTTCAATTGCCAAACCAAGTTATCAAAACTGACCTTAAAAACCAGCAGATAAAGTTGCCACAAGGTCTCGTGAAAGAAGATTTCCATAATTAAATAACATGACAACAAAATACAATAAAATGCTTTTGTTGTGTTTAGACTTTCCAATTCCCACCGATTACATGTGGACTTTCATTGTAAAACAGATCAATACCAAAGATACTTTATATTTACATTGGATAAATTAATCACCTGTTTCAATGTAAAACGGATCAATACCAAAGATATTGTCACATGGCATACTATTAACATTATGCTCTACAGGTAATTCAGGATCACCCCAACCATAATTCTCCAATTTTAAAAGTTTTGGGTACAACAAATTTGTACTGTTCACCTGCAGAACCAAAGGAACAAGCACCATCAATCACTTGGCAACAGTACTATGGAAAGCAAGAGTTCAAATCAAACATTAAACAACTACTTTTGAGCAACCGATGCAACAAAGGCACAATAAATTAGTTTCTTCTAAATGTAAAAGACTTCAGGACAAAGATATTGACTTAAAATAAACAGGAAAAAGAAGAAAAATTCAGAAAAACAAATATCTGCTTCATAGTTCCCTACTGTCTTTCTCATTCATACACAACTTGTACTATATATCCAATCGACTTTAGTACAGGGTAAATCAACATAATTTTGCTATTTCCAAGCCATAGACATTGCTAGTTTTTTTTTTTGGCCAAAATAGACATTGCTAGTTAGGTAATAAACTATCTAGAATACACTCACGCACAAATTATTGCCACAAATCTTTAACTACAAGCAACAAAACTGAGATAAATTAGGACCATGTTACCTGTAGCAGCTCTAGGAGAAAAGACAAGCATCTTTCTCTTAACTCTCCACAATCCTTTTTAGAAAGACCAGTCCCTGAAAAACACAAATAAATAGGAAAGTAATGAGAGACGGAAACAATGATAAGGATCCTGATTACATGCAAGGGAACCTAAAATCATCAACAAACTGTTATCAAAAAGACTAGCAAAAATCAGCAACTAATGCCAAGAGAAGTCAAAACTGACCATGAACGCTACTCTTAATGGTTTTAACTATAGAAAGCATGTTTCTATATAGTTGGGTATGATCATGTTACCAATGTTATGTTTACAACCACTTTCAGGCAGCAATGACACAAGTGTTTCCATATTAAAAGTTAAGAGTATGGCAATTCCATACCACATGTGCCTACAGCATCTATCAGCTAAGTGTTTCCATGTTCAAAGTTAAAATATGATGTTCCGCTCTACATATTCAATCTTTAGCAAGGCTTATCATCTGATAGAATTATAAAACATGCCAATCACTGCTTCTCAGTCCTAGTTGATTACCCATGTGGAAATTTTACTCTTTCCAGAATCTGTAAAAGTTGCGCCACACTTTTGTCAATTATAGAAATTAGGAGGAAGAATAGGAGCAAAATAGATAACCAACGCTAATTGTGACATTCTTGGAAATAATGGTTACCACCTAAGGCATTAATAGAGGAAATCCCAAACTAAAGCAATTTAATCATAAAGCAATCATAAAGCAATGATAGCTTTAATCATAAAGCAATTTAGAAAAAGTAAAAGTGACATACAGGGATTTAGAAGGAAAAGGGGGGGAAAAGGCAGAAATGCATAACTTTTAACCAGTTGCAAACAAAATGTGTAAAGCTGATAGAAGTTTAAAAGATGAAATCAGAACTGTGATATGAAAGATTCTAGTGCCAATGAAACACTCCATATTACAATACAATATATGATATTGCAAAATTGTACCTAAACTTAGTCCATCAAGCAGAACAAGGAAGGCACCATGAAGGAATGCATGCTCCGGTCCTAATTTAGAAACGTCAACAAATGCAATCCAAGACAGAAGATCTCTGACAGTGAGGAACCTCCCAACTTGCAATTGATTAAACCACTGCAAGGAACGGGAAACAAACTATAGCTCAGTAAATTAGACTTCTCAATACATATCAAACACTGTTAAAGAATTTTTTTCTAGTCCATCATCAACAAAGATGATTAAAAAACTAAACAGATAGAAAGAAACTAAAAGGACTACAGCTTACAGGAAATCGATGCATTAAAAGAAATATTACAATCATAACCTACTGGCAGTCTAATGAGGAGAAAAGAAGAATTGAGCATAAAAAACGTTATCCCCGGAGCTTCATCGCAAAAAATCACTGGATAATACTTCAATCTTGCAAAAAAATTCATCCTAGACTCATTAGAGGTATGGTTAGCCAAGAATGAGGAAAAAGATCAGAAAATACCTCGTAGAAGTTTACCATGGGATTAACAATATGAGAGAGCTCAAGGCGGGATAATCTGCAATAGAAATGAAATATTATTATAAAAGCACAGTGACCTTAGTGAACATCTTTTATTGGAAAATATGCATACCTATACGAAGCAATACTCCTAAGCTCACTCAAATCACCAACAGATGGAACCCATATCTCAGTAAACCTATTACGCAGTGCAGGTGATAATTCCTTTTTACCATAATCTCCACCAGGATTCATCGTTGCAAGAACTAAGAAGTTTTCATGAGCAGTAACTCTCTCTAGAACATCTCCTCCTTTCTCAGCCAAAGACTGCAAACAAAACATTAAGACCAGATAAAAAGGCAGAACTAGCAAACTAATAAACATGATGGCACTTGCAAACGGTAGAAACAAGAAAATATAATCCGATATTTTAAAATACCCTGCCTAAACTACTCTACAGAATGGCAATAACAAGTCGATCCAGCAGCTTAAATTCAACATGCAACATCAGAATATTATATAATCAAGGTCTTTTAACTTCCCACCTCAATACACAGCACAAAGACCAAAGCCTCTAAAAGAATCACATACCAGTTTTCTTTCTGGCTCCAAGACACTGTTTAACCTTTCCAGTACACTATCATCAGCCAAGGAAATTTCATCAACAAGAAAGAGATCACCAGCCTTCATAGATTGCACAAGAGGCCCATCTTGCCACGTAAAAATGGACTGCCACTGGCGGTGAATCAGAGTAAGTTCCTGTTTCACCTCCTCTAAAGTATCTATATCTTGCAAAGTGACTTCAGGATGTGAAAGAAGGCCTTGTCTGTACTTATTGACAACTAAATCGAGGTGGTCAAGGGTTGTGGAAGCATGACTAATATCTGAAGAAATATCCTGCAACCAAACATATTTGAGACAGTAGTTGTTATCTTACAGGAATCAGAAATAAGCTAAGATAGCAAGAGACTATTTTAGCCAAAATATACTAACCAAGTATTGAGGGAAGTGACTAAGTGCCTTCAAGAGCTTCAATCTCTCAGTCACACTTTTGTATTCTGATGACAACCTTGATCTATCTCGAATTGGATAAAAACCCTGTGAAACGTTTTCATTAGAAAAATTAAAGCACTTAACTTTCCAGAGTAACAAAAGCTAGTGAAAAACAAGCAAACGAACCCCAAGAAAATCAGATGTTTCAGTGTACTGGTGACAGTTCAAGATGTGTAAATTTAATCCCAAGGCAATACTCAGTAACTGGCACACAGTAGTCTTCCCGCCGCCTGTTTCACCAACAAGAAGCACTGGCTCACGAAACTTATAGCAACGTCGTACCAGGAAGTACAATCTTCTCATGCTTTTAGTTAGAATCACACTGCAATGAATGAGAATATCAGGAGTAAAATAATCTATAACCGAACTAAGCAGAACCAAGAGAAAATTAGACAGGTCTGTGAGTTCTTACTTTCCAAGACTCTCTGGAACAGGGTCCTCAAGCAACTCCTGAAGGAAAGGAAAAGGATAGCAGAAAATGTGTTTCAGATTCTAGAACCTTCTTAAATTGCTAAATACAGGAATTTATCAACCTAGTCCAGCTTACATGTAAACATTAAAAGAATTGGAGTAAGCACACTTGACAAATTCTACAACTAACTGAATATAAAAACAAAAGATGGGAGATAATGATAAAGACAGAGATAAATAACAACATAGAAGCTCTACAACTGAAGAATTAACCTTATTAGTCACTTAGATCTACTAATTAATGCCGGAGAGTACATTACATATTAAGACCACATTTGCTACAATGGATTATCATCATTCAAAATGCAAATTAATTAAATCAAGATGAACCCAGCAATTTCCTGAATAAATCAACAAATTAGAAACAGAAAAGAATCTCATCATAGTAACAGCAAAGAAATAAGACTCAGCCCCTTTCATATTCCCAGAGCTGCCCATAGAAACAGATAAAGAGTTAGCATTGCCTAAATACTTTCACTAATAAATAAAATTAGGCACTTAAGCCTTAAAACACTTGTACATTAACAGCATACAAAATCTGCAGAATTTAAAACTGCTCCCATAATGCACCAACATGAAATGTAATGCACAAATATGAAACCCACAAAACCAAAGAGTGCAAAATTGCAACGCAAAAGACAAATGATAACCATCAAGCATTAGAAAAACATCTTGATCTGGTAGACAACTCACAGGTTTGTATAAGTCATCTTTGACAAGTTTGACTCGGAGATGTCTCTCCAACACTTCTTGAACTACACATTTCTCGTCCTCCACCCGGAGCCTCTCTGCCAACAGGTGATAACCATCTCTTGCCAAATCTTCATAAGATATCCCGGAAATTCTGAAGCGATCAGCCCAACGGAATAAGTCCCTTGGAGTTATAAAGCCATGTTTTCCGGCAAAGACTTTGCTACTCTGGCGATGCAGCTGCAGCTCCTTCATAACCTCAACCATTTTCTTGGCATAGCTTTCAGGTATTTGACACCTTTGCTTTAGAATAGTACTCAATTCATCTTCAGGAATTTCATCAACATGAATCTCCACAAATCTGTTGCGAAATGCTCGAGAAAGCATTTTACGCCCACCATAGAAAGTAGGGGGATTTTGGGTAGCAAAAAGCATAAAATCTGGATGAGCCCGAATTGTTTCACGCAGTTCAGGCACAAAGAGCTCCCTGTTGTCATCAAGCAATCTGTTTAGTGCTTCTAGGACATCAGTCGGTGCCAAATTTAGCTCATCCAAAACAATCCAATACCCATTTCGAACAGCTTTAACCAACACACCCTCTTGAAATACAAGTTTCCCATGTGCATCAACTATGTAGGTACCTAAATACTCCTGGAGATCAGTGTGTTCATGATTATTTATCCTCACAAATTCATGACCAGTGATTGTAGCAAGATACTGAACAAGGCTGGTCTTTCCGCTAGAAGTTGGACCCTGTAAAAGAACAGGATATCTTTTTATAAAAACAGCACGTGACAAGTTTCCAAGATGCTTCTTAACACTCTTAGTCAATACATAGTTCTTCAAGAATTCATCAGAGCTGGAGCTCTCCTTAATCATCAAGTACTGATGAAAAGGTACATCTAAAGGTTTATTTCCTCTTAGCAGATACTGCAAAATCCTTTGCTTCATTTTCTTCGAACTGGGCCTATCTAATAAACTAACAAAAAACATACAGAATCCATCATAAATTGCATTCTGAAACCCAAATTTTCTTTCTGCCTTCATTGTAAATTCAAGTGCCCTGTACAGAGACCTTAAACTGTACTGTGGCTTTTGATTAGCACCATCTTGCAGCCTTTCCTCAGAGTCCTTCTTGGCTACTTTATAAAAGCACCTAATTTTTTCTACTAATTCACTATTTGGTCCACTATCACCCAAAAAATTTTGAATAAATACATCCAAATCATGGTCATCCAATATATCATCAACATAGTATTCTGTAAATCTACTCCGTAAAGCATATGGCAAATCCCGCTTCCCAGCATCAGTTGCAGGATTCATGCAGGCAAATACACGAAAATTAGGATGCCTATTTATGTTATTGACATCACCTCTTTCAGCTAAACAAAGTGACCCATTCTCACCCTCAAGAACACCAATTAGTCTCTGCAAAGTCTCAGGAGGTGCCAAATTCACCTCATCAAGCAAAATCCATTGACCATTTCTAAGTGCAGTCACAAAAACACCTTCGATGAAGGAAAATACCATTCCAGAAGAGGCGATCTGCCTGTGGGCAGTTTCAAGTCTCACAGAAAAGTCTTCCCAAGCATTTACATTCTTTTCTACATCTAAAGGTTTCTTACGCTTTCTGGCAGATCCTGATTTCACTTCTTCCACATACTTTTTGAATAATTTAACACCATTCCTAAGACTACGAAGCAACTTCTCCCAATTCTTACTGTCCAAGGGCTCTTTTAAACGAGCAAAAATTTCAGAATTGTGCTGCATATCAAAATTCAAACAGCAGTGTAGTATAAGTTTATCTACACACCTTAAAAGACAACAAAACGAAACGAAACAAAATATTAAAATTATGCATACCTCTATAGAAAATGCCTTTGAAAAAAGAAATTTAAACTCATTATATAGGGGAATGCAAATAGACTTCGCATCCATTGGCTTAAACCCTCCTAATAGATCAGCTGTATCACTTTGCTGACTTAAGTTCTGGAACAGAAAAGGGACTCATGTCAGTTTACTATATGTAAGAGCCAATTAATCAGCACCATGTGTGAGTGAAACATAGAGATACTCAACCAACATACCAAAACAGTGAGTTTCTGACCCAGCCTAGTGGCTAGATTCTGCACGAGTGTAGTCTTCCCGGTCCCAGTTTCACCAACCAAGAGAACAGGCTCATTGTACTTAACAGAGCAAGCTATTCTCTCAAGTATATGCAGAGAACTATGAATCTTAACAAATCTCCTTTCATCATATAACTGCAACAATCATAAAATGTTTAAGAAGTTAAAGACGACCTAAGCTAAATTATAGCAATTCAAAATGCTTGCTACTAACAGTTGCTTCAGTCCGTTGAAGCATGACTCGTCCAATCCTAAGCTCTGATCGCAAATCCTGCAATTTAGTTTGCAAGATGATAATCAAATTGTCAACTAAAAAATCATAAATGATATAACTGACAACAACTTAAAATAATAGCCACCTGAATTATAGGTTCATCATGAGGATACAGAGACTCTGCCCGAGAAATCGGAACTGCCCACTTCTTTGCAATTTCTTTCATTATAGTCAACCGATTTCCAATAGATGTTGAAAAAGCAGCAAAAACTTCCACAGCCTATGAGAACAAGAAAATAACTCACCACGAATAACATGGTAACTACAACATTGGGAATTAACATTACAAATATCATGGAAATAGGGTACATCCACTAAATTCATACCTCCTGATAAATAGCACAGCACTCAGAAGATGTCAGAACATCACGTGTAGAACCAAAGCCCAGACCAGCAATTCTCGTACACCACTTCAGTAGATCCCTGTCATCAAAAGCCATAGAGGTCAACTTGAGTTGGTCACATAACCAACGACCAAATCTCTAACACCAGCTTTTACCTTAGTGAGAACTTGCTGAAAGAACTTAAGGAAACAGAGTTTCCAGGCTGAAAGCCCACAAGTTGGTGCAGACAAAGGTTCACCCCTTCAAGAGTTTCTGAACCAAAAAAAGGCTTAATAAGCAAAGGATATTATGGTTTAAGGTCAGAGCTCCATGCAGAAAGATTTGACATACCTACAAGCTTTTCTGCAAGAGGCTCCAAACTTGGATACCATGCTTTTACTATCTTTTGTAAGTCTTGGTTGGTTGGTGGCTCAATCATAACTTTCCTCCAAAGGCCTCCATTTAAATTCCCACCTACCACCCAAGGTGGAAACCATTACTTAGAGAACATGAACCTTAACAGTCTATCCTTGACAAGGACAACTATCTAATTAACAAAATGGTAGCCATGTCATAGCATCACAGGTAGAAGTTTTATGCAGAACCACATTTAACGAAGGTAAACATTTTCATACTCAAAATCTCCATAGCATTTCATCCAACACTGTGCTAAATTCATATCAAAATGCTCATAGTAGGATTACTAAGTTTTTATACATACAAGAAATGATCAGAGTAGTGTTCTATGATAACTTGAGTTGTTTAAAAAATTCTTGACAAGGCCAACAGTCTAATGATCTGTTAGTAGAGTGCTCGACTCTTAGCTCCAATGACCAGGGTTTTGAGCCCTGGCAACCTCAATTGCATAAAGCAAATTTCTTACGAACCTTTATTAATTATATTGCAAACTTGCAACCAACCCATTTATTCTTAACACCCAATCTAAACTATGAACAAAGAGCTGGTTTAAAAGAATTATATACCAAAGAAATATTTTCACTGTTACAAAATAGTCCAGCAAATACTAGCAAAATGCGTGTGTGCGAACATGTGTCTGAAAGAGAGAGAGAATGATGATGATGACATGTCAAAATAAGCAACCAACAAATGGGTTTATTAAGTAACAATACCAGCAGTACCCATTCATTATAAACAAAACCTAAACAATGATCAAATTTTTTAGCAACCAAGATCAAACTAGAAAAAACTTATCAGAAAGTAAGGTAACCTGAAAAGAACATAGTTGAACAAAAAGAACCCCCAGGAAACTTTGTAAAAACCAAACCAGATTCATAAGCCAGAGTCCGGCAGAATTCCAAAGTCCAAATGAACAAATGATCAAGAAGCACGGAAAAAGCAACTAACAATACTTAAGATATATGGAGAACGGGATTGGTTTAGCAGACAACAAATGATCAAGATGCACATAAAAAGCAACCAACAATATTTAAGATATATGGAGAACAAGATTGGTTTAGCAGACCTTCGAATCCACGAGATATATCACTTTTAGATGTAGAAATTGTTGAAAATAAACGGAAGCTTTCTGCCACCCTAATTTCCTGCACAACACCCAGATGTTTTATTATTTTCTCAAAACATAAAAGCAATTAAGCCATTTTGTCAATCTTGTTATCTGTGCCTCTCTAACATATACCATGAGTGTGGACAAGATTAGACCAGCTAGAAGAAGCTCTTTTCACAACTCAAATAGAAAAAATTACAAAAATGCTAACAAAACAGCATCACTATCAACGGAACTTATTTATTTAAAAAAGAAATGGAAACATTTTCTTCAATAGGATAGAAAGCTGCATGGCAACAGGCCTTATTACTCAGGTTCAGCATCAAAGACTTATAACAAGTAAGGAGTCCCACAAAAGGCCCCACCACCTATTAAGTCCCTACTTATTCTTGTAAACATAAAAACTACAGTAGTTTGAAAATAACAGCCAGTCAGAGAAAACGCACATACACGTTTCAAAATAGCAAACAGCCCAATCAGGGCCAGACTAACACATACAATTGACCAAGTGAATTCAAGGAGGCAAACATCCTAAAGGAAATTTTAAAAAAGAAAAAGAAGAAGAAGAAGGAAAAAAAAAAAAGGTTAAAAGAGAACTTCCTATCCTGGCAGCTACCAGCCTAGAGCATTATTGAACAGAAAGAAGAGTTTCATAATGGAATTTCAAAATAGAGTTGCATACCTCTCCAAAACCAGTTACAAATAAGCTTGAACCTTCAAGCAATGGTAACATCATAGATAGCACATCAGATGGTGCTTTGTCAATATCTTCAAATACAACCCAAAATCCATTCAGAAAAGCCTGTTGGTTTGAAAGGAATTTTAATGAATCACATATAAGCAGGCATAAAATTTAGAAGTCGAAATAAGAAATAGAAGCTGATTCGAAGGGGAACAAACCTGGGTGAGAGACCCAGGCTGCCATCTAAATTCACCAGGTTGCTCAGTACAAACATAACTCCCAATCAATGTTCTTCCGTCAATTTGTTCATCCATGTGAAGAGAAAGTACTACATATACAAGGTAACCATGACAGAAATACTTTAAACGATCAAGCACACATGAAAGCACGACAGGGGAAATAATAAAAATCATAATACGTCAAGATAACTTAAAATTAAACATCAAGTAAGCCCTAACAGAAGGACCTACAATTTGAGACTACCTTTGTTCACAAGAAAATATTAAGTAGGTTTGGGTACAAATTAGCATTAGCCACCTTAAGAATACTGTTAAGATTAGCAACCATTGATTCAGCAATCTTAACACACCATAATTTTATTTAACCACAGAACATAAGAACCTTTACCGAAATCTCATCCAAGATAAATGAATGCTTATGCAGAATAAAAACCCAGATTAAGTCAATTTGACCATTATTTTTCCATGTAACTGACTCTGTTCGCAGTATAATGAAAACAAATGTATTCTCTAATAGTGACTAAATAGTCAATATTGTCTTCCTTCCAGTAAACCATCATCATTTTTCTAAGATTACAAACATAGGGAAACGACAACTAATAAAGGAATATCTGGAGGAAAAAAAGGGAAAAAATAGAATACCTTGGTTCCCACTATCACGGGCCATCTTGCTAATTAGGGCAGATTTCCCAGCACCAGCAGGGCCATACAGAAGAACAGGCCATTTTTGACTGACTGCCAAAAGAACCATCTCAAAACTCCGCTTTAATGTAGATGTCATGACAAATGGATTTCCAGCTGATTTATCATCCCTGAATCATAAAAATATAAGTATAACACTAAAAGCTAGATGCTTTCTTTTCTTGTGCAAATGAAAATTTCAGTGAATTAGGCCAATGTTACATACCATTCTACCAATCTCCTACTTCTTAAAGGAGGCTCATTTCCATGAGATCGTGATGATGTAAAAGAACAAAGGCCAAAAGATTGCAGGCAATTTTCTTGACTGAAAACAAGTTCTCTATTTTCAGAATCCAATTTAATGTTTTCAAGGGTACCGATATATGCACCAGCCATCTCTACAGCTATATCTTGACAGAACTGCTCCCATCTGACAAAATTCAAAACAAGATTTAACAAAAAAACAGATTGCAAACTTTGTAAAACTTTATCTGGCCTTACTAATCGGTTATAAAGCTATACAGACCGCAATGAACATGAATGTGCTTCGTCAGCACCCACACCAAACTTTGCAACCACTCTGTCATTCATTTTCAACACAACAGATAGTATTTGTATACCACACCACCTTATGTCCATAATATCCTTCTCAAACTTGACATCACTGCCTTCATCGATATTGACAACTTTCTTTACAAGGTCCAAGAAACATGACCAATCCCAATATTTAGAGAATACCTCCGTTCCAGCAATCAGAAGGCGATACGATGTCCGTACGACATGCAAGTAATAAGTAATAACCTGATTTTAAGAAACAAACGAAATAGTGAATGGGAAGCAAAATAAAATAGTCAACTTCTAGTATGATATGATAGAACCATGGAAGTTACTATTCAGTACAGTGATCTATGCACTTATTATTTTTTATTATTTCGGATGCAATTATTTCTTCACTAAATACTTCTATAATTCTATTGCCAGCAGCAGATGCACCAAGAGAAATGGATGCATAGACGACGCAGTCAGAACAACATTATGCGACACAGTATAACAAAAAGACGATAGATGACCTGACCATTACTTTATCTCCCAGTTCAACCATTTTAATCATGCTTTACAATCACCGCAAAATTGTAACGCATTCAACCAACAATACATTGTAAGGAAGAAAATAAATTCTGATTCTGACGAGAAATAAGCTAAGATCTTACTTACCTTGCCAGATAGCTCAATAACACTCCCTTTCATCAAAATGCGCTCAAAAGGAGGGGGAGCAAATTTGAAGTAATTTAATATAGACCTGGTACAGAAGAAAGAAATGCATACCTTAATTTCAAATATTATGGCATTTCCTATTATAAATATAGCACATAGGATGAAATTTATATACATGTCAAAACTCAGACAGCAATCAACAGAAGCATGCATGAAAGATAAAGTCCACATGCCCACTAAACTTTCTTAAAGAAGCTTCTCCTAACAACCTTCTCCTACCAAGAAGATTAAATAAGCTTAATAAATTCAAAGCGAAGAAGTAGCAAGAGGACAAGCAATGCACTCAGATTCTAGTAAGCTAATCAGATGATAAGTATAAAAATAAAAAACTTTGTTAATCATCTGTAGCAATCAGGGATTGAATCAGTGAGCTCCTCTTCAGAATTAGCTAGAACTTAAAAGGAAAGGGTAAGGCAACAAAGAAAATGCAGTCTTCAGCTAGTGCAGAAACAGAAGGTTACAAAATATATAGTTACTAATTTTTCCTTGCAGCAAGTTATCTCATCAAGAATATTGATAACAGGAAAGAATAACATAAATTTACCCCAACAAAAAAGGAACCAGATCAAGGGCACGACAGAAGGCAAGGCAAGCAAGCTCATGAAGATCCAAACCCCTCCCATGTTGAATATGGAATTCAATAACATTAATAACTTCATCATCATCAAGATATCCCGATTCAGTGACAGCAACATCTGAATTGAACCTCAAATTTGGCACAAGCCGAAGCAAAGTCACAGCTTTGTCCACTACTTTCTGTGTAATTGGGCGAAAACACCCAATCAATGGAATTGTATATCTAGGGTGCAGAAGCAACTCTGCCAAACAATTCACCACTTCTTCTTCAGTCACCAGCTGTCCCTGCCCCAGCCCAATCCATAATAGCAAATTAGTTGAATGGAAACCAAACATTACAAATTACAATAACAAAAATCCTCATGATTTGAGAAAAATGAAGCCAAACGCTATTTCGCAGTAAAACGAAATGCCATAAGCTTCCAAAGAAATCAAAAATATGTTGCAAAATTATCAGCTAAATTAATTTTGCAAGTCTTTATAAGTCTCAGCATTCTTCATATTTTCCTTTTCTCATCAATCAAACAACAAACCGAAAGAAGTCAAAAGAAATATAAATTCCTCCGTCTCCCACAAATAAATAGGAAAACAAACAATAAAAACAATTTGGCAAATAAAAATGAAAATCAAAGTAAATAAAATTGGTTTATGAATTATAATAAGAAAATTTACTCAACATTGGCATTTCATAATCACCTCTACTTAAGGTAAGATTTCAAAAACATTTACTACATCCTTCTTGTTCATTTTCTCTTTTCCTCTCAACAAAGATATGCAAAACCTCGAGGAATTTAAAGCACTACCTTTTTGGCAAGCGACTCAAACCGCGGAACACTCCCAACCTTAGGGCAACGAGCAAGAAACCTCCGGAGTGACAATTCTACACTAAAGCTTCCATCTATAGACATTTTCCCTTTAAACAACAAAACTGAAATCAACTATACTTTAATTAAAAAAAATGTTGTTGTTATATCCAAAAGAACCCCTAGCAGCAAAAAATAAATGCAACCCAGAAACGACTCCACGCGGTTTTAACCTGCAAAATTAAGTTCACAACAAAACAAGAAAAAGAAAAACCAAAATTCTTAGGTGAGTATATAAAATATAATCGAATAAACACGAGCTTTGTAGTCTCTGGATTAAGGGTGTTTTTTGGATTTCTCTTTTGGTTTAATTTGTTCACTTTTTGCTTTTACTCCCTGTTGCTATTCTTCAAATGTTTTCTTTTTTTGGTAGGAAAAATAACAAAATGTTTTTCTTTCTCAGGGTTTAGGCCTTAGGGTTTTTGCCAAAATGACGACGCCGTTTCCACATAACATAGCGTACTTATATGTTTTGCGAGTCGGAGTCAGCGGCGTTAAGTCGGCGGTTTTGCATAGTTGGCATTATTTTGGTTCTCTTGTGTGCTGAGCTGGACTAAATCGGAGAAACAATGCCTCGACGCATGAGCCCAATCAGGGAAAGGCCAAATCCAAAGCCCAATTAAACATATTAGCCCAACTTTTACTTCTTTGTTACAGACAAGCCCAAACCATTCATACAAAAAGGACGAATTTTGAATTTACAAGCCTACCTGAAAGCCCAATTTTCCATGTACTGATTTTTTTTATATTAGAAAACACTATTATTTGTATCTTGTGAATAAAGAAAATCATTATTGGAAAAACTTTTCCCATAGTCGACCGACCCGGCGCTAACAAAGTTAACTTGTAAGTATATTTTATAAAAAAAAAAACACTACTATTTAAGTATGGATTATCAAAACTAGAAATTAAAATATGCAGGAAGCCTAATTGCAATTTTACTTTTGCAAAGAACAATAACTATATATATATATATATAGATATACACACACACTATTTAGTCAAATTAAGTCTTTGTTCATTAAAATTACACAAAAACTATTGTACAAATTCCATTGGCCTATAAAAAAGCGGCACATTTTTCTTCATTTTTATGTCCAAATCACGATTTATAGTACATACACTATGAATGTTATATATAAAAGAATAAAAGATTACAAACTTGAATAAAATCCAATAAATAACAAAGCTAAGTACCCCAAACCTAAGACTAGTAAAGTGGGCCCTAGCTAGCACATAGAACCAGCCTACTTTATATATAAGAGAAGAAAAGAATTGGCCCAGACACTACATATATCTTATGAGAAAGCCCTATCATATAATTACAGTATGCACATTTTTTTTTTTTTTGCAGCACATCAATTTATAGGGGTGCAAAGATTGTAATGTTGGAGTGATTGCAAGAAGGCAATCACTTCTTTCATTCTGAATGTTGTAACAAGAATGTGAAACCGGAGTTTCCGCGAATCAGAGGTGGAGGATCGATTTCGGCCACCTCTATCTGTTGCATTGACTTAGAAATATCATCTATGGAGAATGGGATGCTGCATGTGAATAGATGGTAGATTTTCTTAGTGCCATGGAGAAATAACGATACTACCAATAAAAATGTATTTACGGTGTATTTTTTAGGAACCAGTAGTACCTTGAATCATCATCCAATAGAAATGAACTGCTGACAGCATTATTGGAGTCCTCAGTCATCATAACTCTCATGCTTGCAATGACCTGTAGTGAGAGAGCAATTTTGGGTGAACCACAGCATTTGTAAGGAAGCACCCGCATATCACACCGAGTATAGAGTAAGAAAGTACTAAGACTTTTGGGAAATGAATGCTCTCATAATCAACTATCAAATTATGCATCAGCTCCCATGTTATCAAAACAACTGAAAGCTGAGGTAGATTGGAAAAAGTACTTACATCTGAAGATACACTATGTGTACCATATTTGTCATCCCAGTACATTGTGCTTATCCTGTACAACTGCTGTATGCTAAGCACCTGACATTTGAGGAAAGCATAAGAAAAGAAAAGTCAGAGAAAGGGAGCCGAATATGGAAAATTTAAAAGGTTGTTAGCAACTCACTGGGCAAAGATCGTTGGTTATTTCTTTTAAGGTCTTTTTGGGCTTCTGGTGTATGACCTAATTTGGAAGGAAACATTCAAATGAAAAGTGAAGGTTAATACATGAAATGAAAAGAAAAATACAATCTGAAAAAGTAAAGACCACGAAAATACTAAGACGAACCAGGAAGCCAACTACTTGTCTAATATGCCTCAACTCCTCCCAGGCTGAGCCTGCAAACTGAATAAAGCACAAATTCAACCTTTAGTCTTTTGGAAAATAAGAATTAAAAAATTGAGGCTATGTTTGTGTAAATTTATAGATTGATACCTCCTCAGTTGCATCATGGCACCACTGTTCCAGCTCAGCCAACCCGGCTTTAACATACTCCCCATTACTAAATGAGCAGCATTCACGCCGCAAAAGAAGGCTGCAAAAACAATTCAAATATCATGCTGAACAGTTTGAAATAGAATCTCAGAGCATTTAAGAAGGTAGAACTAGAACCTCAAAATTTGTATTCTTTTAGTGCATTTACCTGTTAAACAATTGAACATTAATGAAAGAAAATGTCTGAGTAAACACTTTGCAAATTAAGAATGAAGGAACCTGCAGAGTCAAAATAGCAAAGATAATTATTTTGCCATAACAGAAAATAAACACTTTTCCTTAAGGTGTTTGGAACTTCACTCACATAGTTGGCCCTCATTGTCTTCAGGTAATTATTTAAGCTTTTCACAATGCTTTGCCAGTGAGCAATAAGAGCTTGTTGAGCTACAGCATTAGCTTGAGAACGTCCCTTCACTAGGCTAGCCCTGGAAGTTCTAGGTGCCTGCCGATAGTAACAAACGTGAATATGGAGCAAAAATTTTTACTTAGAAACACAAACCACAGAATACTTAAGGACAAAAACCAGTAACATGAACAGAAGAGACATGCTGCAAACATCATTTTAACTGTTAGCTATCATTGACATTAAAAATCCTAGCTGTGACAAACACAAACTTTACATAAATATTTTCTCTTCTAAATGAAACAGATTCAAGTATTCACCCCTATTCTTCAGAATGTGCATAATGATACCTGAATACATGATGCAAGCAGTGGAGCTATCTCTTTCTTCAAATTGTCCCTTATCATGCCATATATCTTCTCAAGGAAGGCTGTCAGTTGCTGTTTGAAAAGCAAAGCTGGATATTTTGCTTCAACTTGGCGTAGGTCATCAAGACCACCAAGCATCCGACCATTAAGAAATGAGAAACCAGCACTTTGTGGAGAACCTCGCAGCCCCTAAGTGGTTAAGTCAGAAGAAAAGAAAATTTAACTCTTTTAAACAGCAAGTTGAGGCCTGCCTGCAAAGATATTTCAAATTAAAGTAAGATTCTGCGTACTTGAGACATTCTACCAAACAAAGAAGCAGATGTTGATCTCCGCCTCTGTGGAGTTAAGCTTGCTGCTCCACTTGCTTTAAGTGTACGTTGAAGAAGCAACAGTAAGGTGGACGAATTTGATAGCCAATAGGATAACAAGTCATTGTTGTCCGGTACCTAGAGTAAGGCAATATGATGGTCATGACCGACAGATTGCAATAATAGAAACACAAGAAGTTTACAACTTTATAATATAATCCCATTGAGAGTATGACATGTGATCAGTCAAAGAGAATTTGATCAACCACATAGAGAATTACAGATAACGAAATTACCTCTATTGATGCACCAATGGTTTGGATTATTCGATCAAAAATACTTGTCCTTTCAACTTCAAATGACCTCCAATGGAGAAGGGATTTGTATATCAGACAAGCAGCAACAGGCTTTCCCCCAGAGAATCCCAAATCTTGTGAAATACACTTTATTAGCAGCTCCTGGTTCTCCTGCACCAGGAAAGAAGAAAGCAAGCAAATGAATTCAACTCATATTTAACACCAAGTAACAATTTTTTTTTTTTAAAAATGTAAGCCTCTGCACATAGATCATTTTTCACGTTAATAAGTATTAATCTATCTAGTGGACAAAGAAAAAGGAGATGCATCTTTTTTCATAATTTCCGAAACCACAAACCTGCTGCTTCTCATTAAGAGATTTTTGGGGTTTCTCCTCCGTCTCTTGTACCTGTGGATTTGGCAGTGCTTTCTTAATTTCTTCATTCACAACACTTCCATTCTCAGGAGTCCTCTGCAGTTTCAAGACACCCACACAACATAAATCTCCATTACATAAAGGTGTTTTAACTAACTTCTAATGCTACCATTACCTGAATGATTGTTGTCCTGGGTCTTGCAGCTAAAGCTTTGCCTGTAGGTGACATGGTGAGTGCTTGTTGACGGAGTACTTGGTTCTCTGATTCTAAATTAGAGAGCTTCTCTTCTAGCCTGAACCATAAGAAGAACAGAAGGTTACAAATGAACTATTGTGCATTGTCCAATCTGATTCATGCATATAAACTGACATACACACAAACTATCAGTTTGAAGAAATCATAATTGACCCTACCAAAAGGGTAGTACTCAACGAAGTGTTTCATTTTGAATTTATATCTAGTAACAAACCTTTGCAAAGAATCTTGAAGCTGATCTGCTTTCTTCTCTGCATTGTCAAGCTTCTTAGTTAGTTCCACATTTTGGGCCTGAGCAGTGGCATGAGCTTGCTTTGCCTCTTCAGCTGTTTGCTTTTCAGCCAATAGCAAAGCCTGTACAAATTAGAAAACTGTTCATCAGATGCCATTCCCAACTTTTCAACCAGTGGTTTAGTTGATGTTTGACATCAAAGGTTTATGCTGCAATACTTTCAAGCAAGCATCCAGATCAAAATTCCATAAAAACAGAATATCCTAATGATAGGTATGCCTACCTTCAACTCCTCAACTTCAGATGTCAATGAATTGATCTTTCTGGTATCTTGAACAATAACAGAGGTTTCTTTGATGACTGGAGGTGCCTCTTCAATGGCTTTTCGTGCTGCCTCTCTTTCCTTGATAACCATAGACTTAGCCTCTTCCACTTGTAATTGCATTTCATGCAATGCATCTTGCAGTTTGGCAACTTCCTGAGCTTTTGCCTCCTCAAGGTCAGTCTGCATTTCAGTTCAGAGAAAAATAGCATACAACAATTAGAAGCACCCATGTATAGCATCATTCGTATAAGATAGTATTAGACTAAAAGAGATAATGCTTCGGAGAGTAAGAATATAACTACGCTACCCTTAATCGCTTTTCAAGTTGCAAACGCCATGTAAGTTCCTCCACTCGCTTCTCCAGCTTGTCCTTTGCTGCTTTAAGAGCTCCTGTTTCTCGTGCAGCCTGAATAAATTTAAAGGCTTAGAGTCTGCTCTATCTTTGCATGTCATATCATAAAACGATGTTATCTTATCTTGCAAATCATAAAACAATGTTAAGCAGCACAAACCATTTTGAGATTTCTGAGCTCTCTCCTAGCAACTCTGCACCTCCAGCCACATTGTGAAACTAATACAGCCTTCTGTAGACTCTTATAATAGGAATAAGCTTGGTGGCAACGCCAATAAGCCTACAGACAACCGGGAGATAAGAACCAAAACTTTATAGCTGAAGTTTCTCATAATCAAAGAGTCAATCTCCTTTAAGCGCCAAAAAGTAAAAGATTCAACTTCCCAAGATGATGAGTTGCTCTATCCACTATAAACTTTTCAAGAGATATGTCAAGTTACTTTACCTGCATGATTGTGGCAGCTTTAGTTTGCTTCCTGAACCTAAATTCATTGCGTGCAGTCATTGCTCTTAATCCCGTCTGCAATATAATTGCAGATTTCCTCATTGACAAATAGGATTTCCGGTCAACGTATCGATGGAAATTCTTCTGAATCTTCAAAGCTCCAGCTTCCTGCCTCAGCTTCTCATATATTTTACGGGCCATATTTCCTACAAAACATGGAAGAAGATCAAATGAAAACTCCAAACCAGGTCAATGAGAATACATGGAACCTATTGAAGAAGGAAGAAACCCTACACCTTCCAAAAGCAAAAAACAAAAACAGAGGTGGCTATTCTCTTATCACTATTTTTTGAGCCTTGGATTTGTTTATCACTATCAATTTTCAAGAACTATTGCATCAGGAAGGATAAATTTCATCCCAGACATGAAGCCAACAGAAATTATAAAGAACCAACCGATTTTATTGCCACTGCTTTTTCTGCAAGAAACATTCAACAGATTTCTTGTACTGAAAAACTCAGCATCATAAAGGCATGGCCATTTCTAACAAGAATATATTCAAATTATGATGCAACAATCAACTAAGGCAGGTAGACTTTCATAGAGTTCAGATAAACCTCTCAAATAAGACTGAAGACTGATAGCAGCCACACGCAACGATATGAATTCCTTCCAAGCAATATATGTACGAATTTGCCGTTGGATAGTCCTGGCTGCATTTCCAAGCACCTCTGCTCGTCTAGCATCCAACTCTGCCATCTGACCTGCTCTCAGGAAAATCTTTGTCTTGCCTATCTACAGAAAGACATTACCCAGAAAAACCACTGTCATAAAAAAAGGAACAAAGAAAAGACATCTTGCAAGTGAAAATAGACATTAAGAAACTTGAAAGATGTCTACAACTAGCTAACTAAAAGCCTTGATCCTTCTGCAAGCGCATTCTTAACTTCAGACATCCTTTTCTATGCAGGGTGAAGAAAGGAGATACTAGATTATCTTCCCATTGAGAACATTTGCATGGTTTCCTCCCCTTAACATTAGTTCTGTCTAAACATATCATTTTTAGAGAGTGCAGCAAAGCTGTAGCATAATTAGGTAAATCTCCTACAGATTACCTAAAAGGAGTGTATGTGATCCTTTTCTTTTACAGCAATGACGTGGAAGGTATTCAAGAGTGTTCAACAGCCCATTTCGTACATGGAGCATCGAAGGTCAACTTACAGATGAATAAAATTCAAAGAGAGGTGGCTTTCTCTCTATACTAATAACAACTTCCAGAGATATACAAGCAAATTAAGGATCCTCCTAAAACCAGTCCTAATTATGCATGGTAACCTCAAGGATAGCATCACCAATGAAAATAATACTTTGTAGGAAGATTTTGTGAATAAAAATTGAATGGAGATTAAAAAGGTAATAACAAGAGATTACCTGGTATCCTTTCAATCCCTTCTTATCAAGTATCAATTGACATGCAACCTTATCATCATAACTGAACAGAAAAGATTAAATGAGATAAAACTCTATTTAATTGTAAAAGTTCAACTCAAAAACAGATATTGCAAATGCTACTAAAACCAAAAAGTTCATTAAAAGACTTGGAAAAGTTACTAATACTTACTTTCCTTCCAAAACCTCTGGAGCAAGTAGACCAAAGCGGTTAAGGAAATCATAAAACGTACGCCTAGTAGGATATCCAGCACAGCTAATCCTAATTGCTTCAAGAACACCCTAGAAGCAACCAAAAGAAAAAAGGCAAGTTTCATCGATATGAGTTAACCATACGTACAAAAAACTACGAGCATCATACAAACAGTTAAGAGTAAACAGCGGCAGGAATAAATTTATATACTCACACCACAGCGTAATTGATGAATGACATTGGTATTCTCGAAAATGGCAGGTTTAAGGGCATTATTCGGCTTCACACATCTAATGTAGTGAGGTTCTGTAGAACTCAAGGTCTCCATTAGAGATTGAAGTTGTTGCTGCAAAATAGACAAATTGCTGACTACTTCTCAATACCAGAGCATAAAGAAATAATAACAACAAATTTATCATGCATGAACAATTGATAAGTCTTTCAAAATCATCAATGGTTACGAGAGCAGCCAATAAGCTATAAAAAATGACCAATTGGAGCAAATAACATACTGCAAAATATGACAAGCAGGGTAAAGAAATAGACATGACCTAACTGGAACAGAATGAATAACAAATAGCATGATCTGGTTTTTAACAAACTTATATGTTTTAGCCAACTCCAAAAGGTAGTTATTAAAACAAACAATATTTTCCATCAGTTTTAATATACAACTGACCATTAATTTACCATATACAAAGCTCTAACAAAGTGGCCAATGTAAAATAAGAGTGCCGAGACCACTTGATCAAATAAATCCTACAGCATAAAAGGGGTAAAGATGCGCAAATATAAGTTGACTCAAGTATTACAACATTAAAAAGGTAACTGAATTGTTAGGTAAAATAGTAAAAGCTGATGGAGCCATGTCATTAGCAATATATATGCCAGAGCCTCTTTATCATATGTATATGCTACAGTAATACTATTGAATACTGAGGAAGGACAAATGTACTTCTACATAAGACAGTTAAGCCAATAACAGGGCAGCTAGTAAATGGAATCATGAAATTATATATGCTATCCTTCTGAACAAGAGAACTTGACTGAGATACATTACCTTGAAGCGTGATCCAATGGAAGAGAATTTGGATGACTTAGATGATTCTTCTGGATGTGGAGGAAAAAGACTTGCCACAAAAGAGCAACTCGATGCAGTCAACAGAGCTTGATGCTCAGCCACAACATAATCTTTGTTTTTATCCAGAAACTGATTTGCTTGATAAGTTACCTACAGAATGGAGAAAAATATTAAACCTGATGAAAATCCCCTGCCAATGAAGATAAGTTTTATGTGATAAAAACAAATATTCACCTCCCCAGCATAGTGTGAGATTGTAAAATCAGTACGGGAAAGCTTTGGTTTAATAAAACGTTTATTATTCTTGAAAGTCTGGTACAACTTCTGGGCAAAAGTTTCATGTGTAGACTTGGGAAACATGCTGCATAAGGGAAAACAAACTCAAGAACATTGGTCAAAGACAAGCAATATAATCAATAACAAGGGGATAGGTGCAAATGATTAACCAAGTATAAAATTCTATAATCATCTTGAAACCAGGAATTAACCAAAAATAGCATACCAGGCTTCATCCAAGAGTGCAATTATTCCTCCAGGCTTCTGTAGTATATTCAATTACATAAAATGGTATATCAGAAAAAGGGGAAATAATATGACCAAACAAAAATCTGTGCAAATCTGCCGACTGACACATAAGTCCCTTACAATACAAAATTTAACTTGAAGGAGCATACAAGACACAAGTTATAAACCTTTTCAATAAGGTCCAAAACATCTTGGTTATCAACAAACTCAATGTAGCTCCAATTTATTTCTTCTTTCGTATATTCTTCCTGCTCCATCTTGAATACATGCTGCAACCATATATAAAATGGATAAGAATCAGTCTCACTGTAGCTCCAAAATCATGGCTAAGCCAATTATCTAAGACAGCTAACCTGGTTGAAGTGTTGCTGCAGTTTTTCATTTGTGAAGTTGATACAAAACTGCTCGAAGCTGTTTTATGCAACACAAGTCATGCTCATGTTTGTTTATGTTATTATTACAAAAATAACAGCAAATTTGCAAAGTTCAGTTATTACCTGTTACACTTAAAACTTTCAAAACCATAAATATCAAGAACTCCAATTATTGACTTTGAGTTTGGATCTTGTCCAATCGAAACGTTAATTTTATCCACAAGCCTGGAGACAATAATGTAAACAAAATGATTAATAGTTAACAACTTAACATATACAACAATGATACAAATTATTATGCATGAAAAGGGAAAAGGACACAGGTTTATAAAGATCTATACCAGTCAAATAAGCGAGAATAAACTGTTTTGGCTAAAGCATCCCTGCTGGCAACTGCATTCTCAGGGTCAAGAGTTCTTGTGATAATTTCTTCTGGTGTAACCATGACACGTTTGATAAGGGCATCTTCCAAACTCTGGGCATCACACCTATTCAATCATTTTGATGGATTAGTATATATGATACGACTACATTTGATAATAATCGAAACAATATATCTTACACATTTACACATGGAAATTTAGAAATACATACCTAAGAAGTTCAGCAGTCATATTAAGGTGGTATCTTGACTTCTCATCCTTGATGACTGAGGAATCTATTTCCTTTCCTTTAGCAAAATTAATGTTCCCAAGGTGAAGAATAGCAGCCACTACTCTAAAAATTGCCTCCTGAAATTTATGGCATATCATCTATATCGATGCGACATCAAGAATGCACAAATGGCTAAAATTCTAAAAAATGAAGATAGAGAAACCTGCTCTTCATCATTGATTCCAACAATATCCATAGCCCTTCTGGTTGCAAGATACTCATGAGCATCATTTACACCATCCAACTCATAGCAGCGTGATTGATTTAAATAGTGGAAATCTTTCGGGCTGCCCAACTTATATCTTTCAATATCCTGCAAATTTTTGGTAAAATTAATATCTTTTTCTTAGTTAAAGGAGGTTGCTAGCAGTTTTCAAGCTGCTTGATGGGGGAAAAACAGAGGACATCAAATGCAAACCAAAAAACTGCAATCTACCTCAGGTGGTGCAGCACAAAGAAGGTAAAAGCAGTGGTAGTTCCTCTCAGGATCAGAAATTTGGCAAACACGAGATCTTTCGAGTAAATAGGTTCTGATAGCTGCCCCAGATATCCTTCCATTCTTGTCAAATTGGATTTCCACAAATTTACCAAAACGACTGCATTGTAGTGTCACAATTAACATAAAGAAAAGTATTGTCTAGAAGCGCATTTAATATGCAATAATCAGCTGTATTGTAATCAAGAAAGCACTTTAAACATTACTCTAACAACAGTAAAAATACGCAAGTAAAAGTCCATGATAAGTGCAAACCTTGAATTGTTGTTCCTAACCGTTTTAGCATTTCCAAAAGCTTCAAGAACTGGATTGGACTGCAGTATTCAATACCACAACAAGGAACAATACGCACAAAACCTTGGTCAAATTTGGTCCAAAGTAAAATGACAATTTGAAGCTTATCATACAAGGGAAAGATAAGGCATAGCTTACCTCTAGAACTTGCTGTTCAACTGTGCGTCCTTCTACTCCAGATCGCCCACCCAAGAATGCAAGATATCTCATGAGCATCTTTGTAGTCTCAGTTTTACCAGCACCACTTTCTCCACTTACCAGAATAGAATTGCTTTTTCCTTCATTAATCATTGCCCTATATGTACATTTTTTTTCATGTAACAGCATATAGTGAGAACCCACTCAAAAAAAATAGAAACAAATATTTACCATAGCATGAAAGAGATTGATATCTGATCACCTGTATGCAGCATCACCAACTGCAAAGACATGAGGACTTAATTCTCCAAATGTAGCTCCTTTATATTGTTCCATCATGTGAGTGTCATAAAGATGAGGCAATCTTTGAAATGGATTAACTGCTATCAGGATATTGCCGGTATACGTCTAAGACAGTAATAAATGTAATAACATGAGAAAATTCTTTTACCATCTAATAACTCTTTTGCTTGCTGGCATATATGTTAAAATAAATACTAGTAAAAGTGACTCACATAGATTTCATTAAGTTCATATCTTGTAGCCAAGTTTTGCAGAACTCCAGGTTCATGCAAATATGAAAGCTTTGTCATGTCATCTACACCTCCAGGTGAAGCTTCAGTATCTTTAGGAAAAACTTTTGATATATTCGTGACAACCTGCACAAAGCCATCCAACAATAAGATTCACATAAAAACACCACAAGCCTTCAAATATATCTAGCAAGCAAACTATGAAATAGGTGATCATTTCCACAATCTAGACTTAATTTCTACATTTATGAAACGATGTAATTGAGATATACGAACAACTCTGCGCATTTTAATATCCATTTTTTCCTTTTCTTCTTCTCTTTACTTTCTTTCTATTGTTAGTTTGGGCAAGGCATGAGTGATCTTGCTTGTTTCACGTATGTGGTTCACTGAATAACAGTCATTGTTACACCAAGAACAATTATTGCTATACCTAATCATTAGATGCACAAGCATAACACTATGCTATCTGTGTTGAGGATTAAAGCGCAGACAGCAAGATGCATTTTGACCACATTTATTAATCACAATGATCATTTATCATACAGAGTACAAAAATAAACATGTATAGACTTGGAATTTAAAACCTCTATGCTATTTTTTCAGCTTTTATTTCCTTCAGCGTTCCAGGTAGAACCTAATGGGCCTAGATTCTAAAGTCTTAATCTTTCTTTACCCCACAAACTACATCCAGTTGCAATAAACTCTGGTCCAGTATTGTCTACTAACCATAAGTCTTTTCTGCTTCATTCTCCCAACTTATACATCGGTTACCTTCTAAGCCAAAAATAACAACTATAACTCTAATTTCTACTTGAATATATGTTTCCGTCAGAAGTTTAACGCTCTGTTGCTCAAATTGCTACTTCAATATACCTTTTTACCAAAAGTGCCACAAAGCAGGGCCATTGCACAGTATTCATGAAGCAAAACCTTGAAAAAGAGACAATCTATGGTTTTCATTATGGGTTTTCATAATTTAGCACTCTTAAAATTGGAGATAAAAAGAAAGTGTTCCCAATCGCTAGTTGGATAGAAGAGTGACAGTTGGATGATATGCGTACATGTCCAACACAGGTATGTTCAAATTTTTCCAAGTTTTCCACATATTTAGAGGATCAGACCTCCATACCACTGTCCATCAGATATGGGTGCATCAAGGAGAATGAAGAGTCCAAGTAACATAGTTTCCAAATGTAAAAACATGAGAATCCACAAGTTTCATGAGGCACATATCTATCAAACATTAATAAAAAGTCTTCTCAAAGTATATAATTTCCAACTAGAAACAATTACTTTTTAAGCTAAGACAAATGAACTCATTACTAATAATAAAGATAACCAAACACTTACGCTTTTTCCATTTGTGGTTTTGACGTGGACTTCATTGCCATTGATCCGAATAACTTCTCCATCAATCCATGCTATACCGGGATCCTCAACCCATACATGAGAACCTATAATTATGTTATCTGGGCCAGCCTGAAAATCAAATTCAGAATGCAGCTAAGTAAAAATCAAATACAAAATTATTAAATTATTAATTGAAACGGCAGATACAAGTTTCCGAAAAACAAGGGAGAAACTCAAGCCACCAAAAGCATAGAGTACATATCAGATGTAGAACCTATTAGTTACGCTGATATTTAAGAAAAAAGCAAAAACCGGTTGAGAATAAAATAAGGATAATCATCCCTTTAGTCAATTGATACTGGAAGTAACAAGCAATAAGAAGTACTTGTGAGCATTTCTAGAGAATGCTTAACTTACAAAACAAATTCATTTCGCAACACTTTACAAGTAATTGTGAGTAGCATAAGCAAAGAACCCAAAGAACTTTGCCTCCTTACAATTGTCACTAAAGTATAAGTGCGTTTTGAAATATTATTCACCTTCCTAACGTGGAAATCAAAATGAACCTAACTGTAATCGTAACGGTAATGTTGCTCGGAAGCTCTTAGAAGGAAGCTGTTTTTAGATACTTACTGTCAATAAGCTAACTAACCTATGACTAGTATTGACCGAACTAATTACGACGAAACCAACTTCAACATTATTTTGAAGATGCAACCATTCACCCTAAAACCTAATATCAAGAAAAACGGTAGCAAATGTCAAGCTGGCCCTCCATCCATTTGCTTCTTTACACCAATGTTACTACTATTTCGATAAAAATAAGGACTCAACTGCCTTGACAACTACAGAAATGAAATGGTAAGTATGAAAAATAGTTTTAAAGGGAGAAAAAAAAAAGTTACAAATGCAAATTACGTAAATTTATCCAGCAAACTGCATCCTTATTTGCTCAGATACAAAACACTGATTCCCTACAAATTTATTATTTATCAAATACCTACTTCGTCACATTTGAACTACATGCAAAGTAAACTCAAATATAACAAGCCATATATATACTCAATGAAATAGAAGCAAAAGACTAAAAATTGCTAAAGATATAAACTAAGAGGTAAAGGAAAAACAGAAATATATTGAAGTAAGTTGGTTCTTACCATTGAAAACAGCTAAGGGAAACTCTGATCTTTCAACTCATCCAACTACAAGCTCTCTGAAAAGAACGAAGAATCCCAGATAACTTTCAAATTTCTGAACGAAACCCAGAAATCCCCTCCTTTCCCCTGCCTCTTAAACGGCCAAAGTTTTCTTCAAGACTTTGAATTTTGAATATTTCTCTCTCTAAACTTTGGGTTCTTCCCTAAGCTCCCTGTTTCTTACTCCTCTCTCTACCCCCAAAAAAACAATTTTTTTAGTTCTCCTTCCAAACTTGGTATTGTTTGTTTTTTGAAAAAGGAAAAAACACTTTTTTTGGGTTTTTGAAGTTTTTCTCTGTATCTTTCTCTCTCTAAAGTTTGGTTTTTTTGAAGTTTTTTTCAGTTCTCTCTCTTCAGTTTCTTTCTCTCTCCTTCTCTTCTCTGTGTCAAAGCTTTTTGGCGTTTTTGTGTGGCAAGCTGAGGATAGCAATGGTGGGGACAAAGGTGGGTCCCACAGGCCAACTCCTCCTCTTTCTTCTCTCTTCCTTCTCCTCTTTCTCTTCTCTCTTCTGTTTACAGTCTTCAAAACTGAGACGCCATTGAAAGCGTCATTATTTGGCTAATTAAAACCCAGGAGACGCTTAACAGAGGCTTTTAATTTTTTAATTACCTTATTTACCACCTTTCTCCTCCTTTTCTTTCTTTAATTACTTAATCGCCATTCCTTATTTTAACATGTAAAGCTGTAATTTCCTTTGGAGGGAAAATTCTTTGTGTTTTTTTTTTTGCCAGACAGATTCTTTATGTTAATTAAATCATTTTTTGGGCACTTAATAATCCAATTTCTGAAATTGAGAGTTGCCCGTAAAAATACTAGTACTAAATATATATATATAGATATATATATATATTTTTTCATCATTTCCAAACTCCAATTTATATATACTATATGTTAAATTTAAAATTTTGCAAAAGGACTGTAAAAATAATTGCATGGTCGGTCCACGAATTTATCATTGAAAATGACAAAGGCTTAAACGTTGGCCATTCTAAATTTCTAATCCAATGCAAAATAATTTGAGCCTTTTTAGTTAAAGACAAAAATAGATTCATCTTAAAAAGTTGGTGGATCTATGCTTTCATTGAAAAATACAATAATAATTAATTTATAATAATGTACTTTGATCGAATATAAAACAAAACCTTGTATTATTGTTTTCGGCTTTCCTCTTTTTCTAGTAACGTATATAGTGTTATGTCATTAATTATCATTTATTTATATTATTTTGAAATGCACACCAGTTTTTTAAACCGAAAAATTAAAATGTGTGAAATATAAAAATTCATTTGTGGCATACATATAAAATTTCTGCATAATCAATTTTGAATTTTCTTAAAATGAAATGGCTGTGTCGTAATTATGGCAATTTGGCAAATACAAGGGTCATTTTTGAAATTATTTCATAAATTAATCTTTCACGACAAGACAAAGGGATATCAGCCACTCTTTGCTGGCATTGCAAAAAACAGTAGCTAAATTAATTTATCATTTTTTAATCATAAAATACTAATATTTTATGAAAATAAAATAGAGGAATATAGTAACTGGACGAAACCATATGATTTCTCACATGACGAGGCAGCTTCTGTTCTGTCCAAATTTCAAACTGGTCTTTCCCCTGGAATGACCAAATAAACCTTAATGCATAATTTTCTTTCGAATTGCGTATAATGTTGGAAAGGGTATTTCAGACTTTTGACATTGAAGTTTTGAGACTCTCACGGAAAGAAACATGGGATTGGAGTTTTGAATTTTCGTTAGGATTTTTGAAAAAGAAAAAAACAACTGTATTTAACTAACATAGGTAACGTATGCAAAATAAATAAAGGCTGTTTGACTCGGAAATTTTATCGATAAATATTATGCAAGTGAACCAATTTTTTAAAAATGATTGAATGGAACAAAAATTGATAATATTGGTTGGACTTGGACATGATGAACAAATTCTTGTTGTCTATTTTTGGTTTGGTGATGAAAATTATTATCACTATAAAAATCATTTTTAGGTTTTTTTATAGTGGATTGAGTGACAATGTTAAACAATATCTGCACATTAAACCCTAATTTCAAACATAAAACGGCATAATAAACTCTAACTAAAGTTAGTTATCAGTACATAGATTACCCCCAAGAAAATTGATATACTATAATGATTCTTTTAAATTGACTTTGAGATTTGGTAAACACATATATGCATTTTTATGACTTCTGATATGAAAATCCAATAGATATGTAAATCCCAAACTGAATCGGCGGTTTGCCATGGTATTGGAGATGATCGTCACCCTTGCTCCTAAACTTTATTTAAAAAAAAAATCATCTAAATAAAATGCAATTATCGTGATCATTTTTCATGATAGTATCATAAAAGGCTTGTTTAACTTTTAGGTAGGCAAACCCTAACAACTACTAGTTCTAATTCTAATAATACATACCTTTATATGCAAAAAGGTGGGATTCTAAAGAATGAAGCTAGAATTTTTTTGTTTGGCCAAAAGCTAGAATTTTATACATGCTAATTGCTATCCATGGAACTCATTATGAACTTAGATTCCCCTCAATCTTCTACATGTCTCAAAGGGAATAATATAATAATAAGTAATTAATAACAGTACCAAAATCATTGTCAAATTTAAAATGTTGGTGTAGCTTTGTTAGTTTTAGGTGAGTTAGAATGGGGAAACAAACATTCAAAGTTCAATAGGATTTTGGGCTTGAGGAAGGTTTTGTGGGCAAATGTTGGGTTTGGGGAAGTGCAAACCCACCATTGTTATGAGTTTGGGCTTGAGGAGGTTATTGTTTCATTTTCGAACATCTTTTTCTTGCGCACAGCCCAATATTTAGCCAATAGCAATTGGCGAAACCGCTAATGGTCCTACAAAAGGCCCACGACACTCCACTACTGATTAGTGGCCAGTGGCCACTGAAAGGTCAAATCTGAAAAAAAAAGAAAAGAAAAAAGGTCAAATCTGAAAAAGATGGACTAAATAGTTAGATTAGATTACATTAATAAATTTCATAGATTAAAATTATATTTGAGATGCCCAAATAAGGAAAGTTTTTTAAGGTAAATAAGAAAAGTTGTAGTTAAAAACTTTAGGAAAAAAAAAGTTAAGTTAAAACTTAAAAAATGAATATTTGAAGGAAAAAGAAATAAGATAAGATTTACTCCTTTTTGTTTACCAAAGATAAGATTTACTCAATATTTACCTTTTCTAATCTAAATTATACGCATTTAACTGGGATGTTTATAGTACCAAAAAAAACTGGGATGTTTATATATGAAATTAATAATTTCTTTTACTAAATATATGAAATTAATGAAACAATAATAATACATTAAAGTTTTTTTTTTTGCCACAACTACATTAAACTACATTAAAAGTTGGGAACACAAATTTTTTTGGTTGCATTTTTTTTTTTTTGACAAGATACATGGAGTATCATATTCATTTGTTGCTTTTATTTGTATGTACTTTTTGCGCCTTGCGGTCTAATTTTTATTTTAAGTATATAAAACCCCGCACCGCACGTATAAATTCGTAAAACCCCACTTTGTCTAAAACGCGGAAAAAAGGCGAAAAGTACATCCAGAGTTAGATCTCCTCCCAGAACCAAACTCTTCTCACAATGGCGGCTTTTTCTCTCTTCTCCACCGCCCATGTTACTCCTAAACCCACCCTCCATTTCATCAAAGCTTCCACTTCCGATCTTCCCAAGACCTCCGCTCCACCGTCTCAACCGTCGACACAGTCGCAGCAACCGCCGCTCAAGACCCGTCACAACATCCGCGAAGAAGCTCGTCTCCACAACGCTGCTACCACCGCGACCAACCACCCTCGCTTCACCGCCAAATATGTCCCATTCACCGCCATTTCCGACCCCTCATCGTCTGATGAATCGTATTCTCTGGATGAGATCGTCTACCGATCCCAGTCAGGGTCTCTCCTTGATGTCCACCACGATATGGCAGCTCTCAAACACTTCGACGGCGCTTACTGGCGGAATCTCTTTGACTCCCGTGTCGGGAAAACCACCTGGCCTTTCGGTTCTGGTGTCTGGTCTAAAAAAGAGTGGGTCTTGCCTGAAATCGACGACGATGACATCGTCTCCGCTTTTGAAGGGAACTCTAACCTCTTCTGGGCCGAAAGGTATGGCAAACAATTTTTTGAAATGAACGATTTGTGGGTGAAACATTGTGGGATTAGTCATACTGGGAGTTTTAAAGATTTGGGCATGACAGTTTTAGTTAGTCAAGTTAACAGGTTAAGGAAGATGAATAAACCAGTTGTTGGAGTTGGCTGTGCTTCAACAGGGGACACTTCAGCTGCTTTATCTGCTTACTGTGCATCTGCTGGGATTCCTTCTATTGTCTTTTTACCTGCTAATAAGATTTCAATGGCTCAGCTTGTTCAGCCCATTGCAAATGGTGCCTTTGTTTTGAGTATTGATACTGATTTTGATGGATGCATGCAGTTGATTAGGGAAGTAACAGCTGAGTTGCCAATTTATTTGGCTAATTCGCTTAATAGTTTGCGGCTTGAAGGTCAAAAAACGGCTGCTATTGAGATTTTACAGCAGTTTGATTGGGAAGTTCCAGATTGGGTTATTGTTCCTGGTGGAAATCTTGGGAATATTTATGCTTTTTACAAAGGGTTTTCTATGTGTAAAGAGTTAGGACTTGTTGATAGGATTCCAAGGTTGGTATGCGCACAAGCTGCAAATGCTAATCCATTGTATTTGTATTATAAGTCTGGTTGGAAGGAGTTTAAGCCTGTGAAAGCAAATACAACATTTGCATCTGCTATCCAGATTGGTGATCCTGTTTCAATTGATAGAGCTGTATATGCTTTGCAAAAATCGAATGGGATCGTTGAAGAAGCTACTGAGGAGGAATTGATGGATGCTATGGCACAAGCTGATTCTACTGGGATGTTTACTTGCCCTCATACAGGGGTGGCATTGACTGCCTTGATTAAGCTTAGGAGAAGTGGGGTTATTGGTCCTACGGATAGGACAGTGGTAGTAAGTACGGCTCATGGGTTGAAATTTACTCAAAGTAAGATTGATTACCACTCCAAGGATATTAAGGATATGGCTTGCCGGTATGCTAACCCTCCGGTGCAAGTCAAGGCAGATTTTGGATCTGTGATGGATGTTTTGAAGAAGTATTTGCTGAGTAAATCCCATTAGGCTGATTGTTATGAGCATGGTAAGATGTGCTCATGTACCTCTATGTTGTTTGGTTTAGGCATCTGTGTTTGCTATTTTAATGTAGTTTTCTTTTCCAACTTCTTAGAGTCTTCTTGTTAGGATTGTAAGCTTTTGAAGAGAGAAACTATCTTTTCTGGAAGCATACCAATTTTGGAGGACCTCTTTACCATTTGAACTTAATGACATCTTTCTTGGTGAATTCCTTTTTACTTGAAGTCTTTATATTTTTGCCGCGCTAGCTTCATTTTCTTTACATTGCTGTTTGCTTTGTTTAAGTGGGTATTAGAGAAGTGAATGATCATTACAGGAAGCCAGGAATATGCATTTCCTTTTTTGTTGACCAATATGCATACCATTGAGTCCTATATCTTATAACTTCTTTAGACTTTAGGTTCTTCTGTTTCAGGCATGATCAATTCTAAGATGTTTACTTCTTCCTCCCAGTGAATTTAAGCCAATGAGTGAACGGGCTCGCCATTTGCAAGTCTTATGAAAATGGTCTCAAGTTAACTATGTTGAGTCATATGGGCTTTTGGAGTCCGAGATGTTTCAAGCCTAACCCAGCAACCAATCTGATCTAAACGAAGGATTTAAATTGTTCTCGCATGTCAACTGTCAAGCCTGTTTCCCTACAAAGTCAACGAGCCACTGGCGGGGGCGACCATGAATAAATCCCAGCTTCGTGTCTTCGTTTTTATTTTAGTAGTTCCAATCCAACCAACCCACGACGAAAGAAGATGGGGAACTAAGTTTAAAACTCTAATAAAAAGTAAGCAAATAATTGTCATTTATCGAAAAAAATACTAAGGAGCACCCAAACAATTAATCATTTGTCAATGCAGCATTAAAATAAGGGTGGAGAATATATCTCGTTTTCTTGTACTATAATGCTCATACTTCCACTAGGCATCTAGGCATCTAAGATACAGAAAAAGGAGGAAAGTTGGGATACTGTAAGAGAAATGGATCAGAAACAGAACATAGAACAGTTCAAAGGTCAACCGAGGCTACCAAAATTTGCTGTCCCTAAACGTTATGATCTCCATCTCAAACTAGAACTATCTGCTTGTACTTTTTCTGGTTTAGTTGATATCAATCTTTGCATCCTGGAACCAACTAAATTCATTGTCCTAAATGCTTGTGAACTTGCTGCACATCAAGTCTTTTTTACCAACTCTCTCAACCATGTAAGTCCCTTGATCATCATCTCAATACCTGATTCAAAGTTGATTTTGATTTGATGATCATTTCTTTGTTTTGGGTATTTGTTTGTATGCAGAAATTTACCCCATGTGATGTGGTTTTGGTTAACGATGATGAGCTACTTGTCTTGGTGTTTGATGAAATGCTTGTTACGGGTGAAGGAATGTTAAGGATTGAGTTCACCGGGGCTCTTAACGAGCACTTGAAGGGCCTTTACAAATGGTGCTCTGTTTTTTCCTGTTAAATTCTTGATTCTTCAATTGAACTAAAATTCATGTATCATTTGGATTAATTATTTATTTCTCATGCAGTATTTTGCTCTGTTGTTTACAGTACTTATGTGGATGAAGGAATAAGAAAGAATATGGCAGTCACCCAGTTTGAACCCGTGTGTGCAAGGCGGTGTTTTCCATGCTGGGATGAACCTGCTCTTAAGGTAAGCTAAGAGCATTCACTTCTTGACATAAATAGCTTTGTTCCATAGACATTAACTATTGCAGTGAAATTGAAGTTACATAAAGATTGATACTACATTGGGTTCAAACTGAAGGAGGATTTTTCATGGATTTGCATTTCATATTAGTTACCAGTAACAAGCATTGATGCACTGAGAAAAATATGAACTATTTTGGTCCAATTGAAGGTTACTTTGAGATTCAAGATACAGTAAATGGGTTAATTTTATTAGTATGCTTCAGTACCATAAAATAGCTAACAAATTCAATAATATTTTCATGGTATAGTATGTCTCTACTGTGATGATGAGCTTGGAACTGAGATTTATCTTTCCTTCTATGGCATGACTGATTCAGGCAACTTTTAAGATCACATTGGATTTGCCATCAGAGTTGATTGCCTTGTCAAATATGCCAATCAACAATGAAAAGATCAATGGGAATGTTAAGACTGTTTATTTTGAGGAGTCTCCAGTCATGTCAACTTATTTGGTTGCTATTACTGTTGGTTTATTCGATCACATTGAAGAAACAACTAGTGATGGTAAATGTTTGAGCCAAATTGTTTTCTTCCCACTTGATCATATATGATAAATTTTACACTTTAACACCTACTTTATGGTGTAGGGATTAAGGTGGGAGTATATTGCCCTGTTGGTAAGAGTGATGAAGGGAAGTTCGCATTAGAAGTTGCTGTTAAATCTCTTGATATATATACCAAGTAAGTCACCCACTTATCACCGTGTTCATTTTCATTTCAGGAAATAGACACTTAAGTAAAGAAGCATCAAGCATGAAATGGAAAAGTAGGAAAGTTTTATCAGATTTTTGTTCTGAATCAACTTTAGCACTAAACATGCATACTTTACTTTGTTAGGTACTTCTCGATGCCTTATCCACTGCCTAAACTGGATATGGTTGCTGTCCCTGAATTTGCTGGCGGAGCCATGGAGAATTATGGTTTGATCATATACCGTGAAAATGAGATGCTTTACAATGATTTGCGCACTACAGCTGCTAGAAAGCAGATTGTAAGTTACATATTCTTTTCCAATTCAAGTGAGCCTCAGATAGAGGAAAAATTAATATGCAATAGCAGTAACTTCTGTGAGAAGGATGTTTTAGCTCCTTCCACCCAAGTTGGTGCTGGGTAAGACATATTTGACAGTAACTGATCCTTGTTGTCAGATTACAATAGTAGTAGCACATGAAGTGGCCCACCAATGGTTTGGCAATCTTGTAACAATGGAATGGTGGACTCATTTGTGGCTTAATGAAGGTTTTGCAACATGGGTAAATCAAAGTCTTGAATTTCTTATTATGCTGATCAATTCACTAGATACAGCATCAACTTACCAGACTAGATATTTTCCAGATTAGTTATATGGCTGCTGATATTATGTTTCCTGAGTGGAAAATATGGAGTCAATTTCTTCAGCAAACTAATGGCGGCTTGCGTATGGATGCGCAGGAGCAATCACATCCAATTGAGGTAATAGATAGTTACTTTGCCTGTTAAGACAGATCGACTCATCCAAAATTCAGGCTGTTGTTGGCCTTATAGCTCTGTTTCTGTGTATATAGATCCTTATTCATTTCAAGCAGTCTCTGCAAGTTTCCTATTGGCTAATGCCATAAAAAAGTTTGATGTCAGTTGCTAGTTCAGTCTTATTTCAATACTGATGTTCATAGGCAATTTGCTAGTACAGGCAGAAATATATATCCTTCTTGATTTATCAGCTTGTGTTCAGGTGGAGATTCAACATGCTCATTCAGTTGATGAAATATTTGATGCTATCAGCTATAAAAAGGGATCTGCTGTCATCAAGATGCTGCAGGGATATCTTGGGGATGAGATATTTCAGGTGGGTTCACATTTGATGTATTGAATAATGATGTTGATTTCTCTGGAGTATTATGTAAACTTTTTTCTACTATGCAATCTGATTGTGAAACCCTACAAATTTTAGATGCATGCATGAAGTGGTAAATAGACTTGAATGGGAAAGTCTGCATAGACCATTTATATGAGGGCGTAGTTTTGCATTTGGTATCTTGAATTCTGATCTTGTGATTTCTTTATCAATCCAGAAATCCTTAAGCTTATACATGAAAAGGTATGCTTGGAGCAATGCAAAGACAGAAGATTTATGGAGTGTCCTTTCAGAGGTATCTGGGATTCAAGTAAACTCAATGATGGACAGCTGGACAAAGCAGAAGGGATATCCAGTTATCTCAGTGAAATCCAAAGAGCAGTTTTTGGAATTTGAGCAGGTAATCATCATTAATGTCTTCTTTACTTGCAACACTTTTACATGTATATAGGTATCTGATAATTGCTTGTATTTGCAGTCACAGTTCTTGTCATCTGGTTTTCATGGTGATGGGCAGTGGACCGTCCCAATAACCTTGTGCCTTGGTTCATATGACAGATGCAAAAGTTTTCTTTTGGACTCAAAATCTGAAGTTTTGGATATCTCTGAATTATTTCCTTCTCCGGCTGAAAATAATGAAGATGAATATGGAGAAGCATGGATCAAGGTAAATGTTGAGCAAGGTGGTTTTTATAGGGTAAAATATGGAGATGAACTTGGTGCTCAACTTAGGAAAGCTATACAGAAAGACTGCTTGTCAGCAACTGATAGATATGGTGAGTATCATGTGGGTCACAAACTCACAATCATCAATTTATAGTTTCAATTGTAAATTTCAGAGAAAAATGAGAACCAGGGATCTAGGGGATAGTCCAGGGGACCCCAGAACCCGAAGATTCTATCAATCTGCTCTCTTTCATACAGCAGTGGTAGAATTTGTATGTTCATACAAATGAGTTGAGACCATGTATTTCATTGTGTGCATCATTCCTGTTATTCTTTTCCTGGTTAAAGTAATAAAATTAAGCATTGCACACAGTCAGACTGCTGTTGATTTATAAACCTTGTTCTTGAAATATACTATTAGCCATATCTTATTAAGCTACTACTGTCATTTATTGTTGGTTTCCATCCTCATTTTCAGGCATCTTAGATGACACATATGCCCTTTGTGTGGCTTGTGAACAATCATTGTCATCTTTGCTTTCACTGATGGATGTGTACAGAAATGAGATCGATTACATCGTTTTATCAAAACTGATTGATGTAAGTACTTTTCACCTCTGACACACCTCATATGTCTTGTAGTTTGGGTAACCTGACATTTCGGGCAATTTATATGACAGGTTTGCTATAATGTCCTGGAGGTCTTGAAAGATGCCATCCCAAATTTAGTAAATGCAATGAAAGAGTTTTTCATCAATCTCCTCCTGTTTTCTGCCAAGTAAGAAAACTCACTAGACTGCAGAAACTATTAACAGAGTCATAGCCTTCTAATTTTACTTTCTTTGCAGGAGTTGAGTTGAAACTTATTCTAAAGGACTGTTAATGTTTGCAACCCTTACTTTGCAATTAAGATGGCCTTTTCAGTTGACTCAGACTTAATTCTATCTATCAAATGAACTGATTCCAACTATATGGTGCTTTCAACCATTTATTATCAGTTCATCTGACAGTTGAAGATGAAATCCTAGCTGATTAGATTTTTTCTATTAAAATTTTCAGAAAACTAGGTTGGGAATCAGCACCTGGAGAGAGTCATTTAAATGCACTGATGAGGGCAGAGGTCTTTATGGCCTTGGCAGCTTTTGACCATGGTAGAATTCATAAAGAAGCAATGCAGCGCTTTCAAACATTATTAAATGATAAAAACACTCCACTCCTTTCAGCAGACACAAAAAGGGTGAAAAACATAAACTTTTATTCATTAGTCCTTAATCCTATGAACCTTGCAAAATGTATCTGATATATGTGAAGCAATTAAAGTTCTAGTTGCTCAACAGGCTGCCTACATTGCTGTTATGAGGAATGCAAATGCAACAAGTAGGGATGGTTTTGAGTCCCTCTTGAAGATTTACAGAGAAGCTGATGCAGTTCAAGAGAAAGAACGTATTCTACGTATGATTTGATTATATTGAGTCAACATGCAGATTAAACACTGTTTTTCATTCACCTTTTAACAATGAATCCTATTTGATGCTCTGTTTTATATTTTGCTTTGATGTAGGCACAATAGCATCTACTCCGGACCCAGATATTCTTGTAGAGGTTCTGAACTTTTTGATATCTGATGAGGTAGTATTGAATTATTCTTGATTTCCCTTTTCATTGATTAGATTTTCCTGATGGTGTTAATATTAATTCTAACCCTTTTTTCTTCTCTAAAGGTTCGAGATCAAGATATTACATATGGAGTTGCTGGAATAAGCTTAGAAGGCCGTAACATAGCTTGGATGTGGTTGAAGGTAAGCAATTCTACAATGTGGCAGTCATGTATATATATGCACTTCAATTTGACCAGTTGATATCTAACTTATATAAGACTTTTGATGAAGAATTAGCCATTATCATGATTGTGACAGTTCACCATGTCATGTGAAAATGAATGCAGGAGAACTGGAAGTTTATTGTAGACAAGTATGGTTCCGGCTTCCTTATCACACATTTCATTGGCAGCATTATAACACCGGTAAGGAAGTAAAGTTAAGATTATTTTCGAGTTAAGTGAGAGCTACAATGATGATTGATGAACCAACTTACTACATGCAGTAGCTAATAATGCAGAACCTGAAAGCTTGTTTTTAAGAAATATATATGGCATACTCTGCCTAGCCTTGTGTTAGACAATAGACCTGGGGCAATGTCAATTTGGCCTAAACCAATTACTTCTATAGATAAACTGATTCAGTTACATTTACAAATGACAGTTTTGCAGCCATGAGAAAGCTGATGAAATAGAGGAATTTTTCGTGAGCCGAATGAGACCTACATTCGCAATGAATTTGAAGCAAAGCATTGAGCAGGTTCGGATCAAAGCAAGGTGGGTTGAAAGCATAAAGCAAGAACAGCAATCTCTTCAAGACCTTCTCAAACAATTAGCTCACGAGGGTTAATATCATTATAAATGATAATAATCACTATAGATATCATATATATGAATAAATATGTGAAATGATAGTTTTATTCAAAATCTCAGAGACTAATCAAATTTATTATCATTCCATCTACACTAAACCATACATAAGATTCGATGAAATAATATGTGAAATATACTTGACTAAAGACTCCTCTTCCAAATTGTCAGCACATTCACGGCGTTCAACTTTTGGCCATCTCTGCGAGGCAAAATAAAATATGATTCAAATTCAAATCATGAAATGCATATACAATATTTCTAAGAAAAAAGAAAAGATTACAAAGTTTAAGCATGCGTTTGTGAAGTTAAAAGGTCTATACTTGCCTGCTGACTACTTGATTTCCAATTCAGAGGAGGCTTTCTTGAAAGTTTACCATGAAAATCGATCGTTTCTTTGGGCCTTGAGTTTGCCATGAAAAGCGATCGTTTCTTTGGGCCTTGAGTGATTCCATCAATGCAAAACTTTTTTGCATCCAAACATCTTTGTGAACCCAGAAAATCCCAGGTCCAGCACCAAAATCAACAACTTCTTTGGGAAATTGAGGTAATTCATTTCCATTATCTCTCTGTGTCTCTTGCTTCTGAAATAATCAATTGTAATTTGCTGAATTGTTATTTGTTGCTATGGAAGCATTGCAGAACGTTGGGTTTATATATAGGCTTGGAGGCTGTGACCAAATGCCATGAAATCATGAAGATTATTGTTTATGGAGGTGCTAATTCCAAATGTCATCACTTTTTCTTTCTTCAGACCAAAAAATATCATCAAAATGATAAATATAGAAATAGTTGTTGAGATTAAGAAAGATTATTTGCCAATTTGGGTGAACTTGAGGTACAAGATAATTGCAACAAGTTTGAGTGAGGTTTGTTCATGCATGCATTCTTTACAAAAGGGAAATTCATGAATAAAAATAAGGGGAAAAAAACTCCTTAAATGGGAATTACGTGAACAGGTGCATGTTCATTTTCTAAGGGCGCTCTTAAGATTAGGTAAAATTTTGTGTATTATTTATTTCCTTCTCCAAATAATTATGTTTATATATATGTAATTTCTACATCCGGCCAAAAAGAACACAAATATTAGACCAATTTGATTATGAAGATGTTAAGTCAATGTCTTGCTTAAATAACTCGATGTCTTTTTTTTTTATGGCCAAAAAAAAAAGAAAGAAAGAAAAATCTAAATCGGCTGGATCAGATTAGGCCCAATATCTTCCAGATCCCTAACTTGCTTTCCCGCAGCTTTGAACTTTGATGTTCATCTTGTGTCCAGCTTAAAAGCGGCCCAAGACCTTGAAATTTCACAATCTACGATGGGCCACGCCCCAACTGGCCTTTTTTTTTATGTTGCAATCTAATTTGTCGACAATTGCTGACGAGGTCAACCATTTGACCGTAAAGTGGATTTTGGCGACCCGACTAGCTTTTAAGAAAGAGAAATTTATAAAAGAAACAAAAACCAGAGAAGGCAGAAAGAAGGGAACGACAGAATAAGAGAGAGGGGGAGCCCAAAAAAATCGTTAAGTCGGTTCCTTAAACCTTGAAGAACAAGTGGTGATCAAGAAAGTTCCAGCATAGCTTCCCTTCATCACCAAACAAAAAAGGAATAAAAATTAACAAATATAAAAAGATCATTTTACTTTTCCAACAAGAAAGTTCAAAACTCAAAACTATTTTTCTCATGACACAGAATTGAAAACATAAGGTAGATGCAACACAACACAACACGACAAAGGAACACTCTGGTTATCTCCTGCACTTAAAGAGTTAGAAACTGTTTCCCTCAAATTATGAAGAAAGAATAGCTTATCTTCCTCCCTCCATCTCTCCGTTTTCTTCGCTTAATACAAAAGAGAACAATAAGCTTCCACCCCTGCAACTCCTTGAAAATTTTGTCAAGCTTTAGAAAAGGGTCATAACAAACTGAAGTAAGAAAATATAATCTATACTTTCAACTAATGCAAGGATAAACAAGACGACGAAAGGGGGCAGACTTTTCAATGAGCTTCAATACCACAGAAGGACTGCTACTACAACTGATAGCTTGCATTTGCTGCAGATAATAATCATCAATTTCAAAAATGTACTACCAATGTATGTATTCTACACCATAACCTAAACCAAGCTAAAGCTTCCGCAGTTCCAAAAATCTACTAAGCCTAACCTTCATAACTGATACTAGGAAGTAGGGAAGGTAAAAAGGCATATGCATGCAATGAGATCATCCAAGACCATCTTCAAAATGAAGTTTTCTTTCACAATATAGTTATGATATGCAAAGATATTGAACTCTATGGCAAACATTAACTCAGTACCCGGAATTGTTCGGTCCATGTTTCAGTGCTCTCCTCAACTTCAATTCTTAAAACATGCCTAAACATTGTTTCCATGAATACAATGACATCAAACAGAAAGATTACCAGGGCATCTTTTCCTCTACAATGACAACATTTTATTCACAATTTATTTAGCAAGCAGTAAGAAATAACATATTTAAGTATTCATCACATAAACAGAGCATAAGAACAAAAAGTAAAAGCAAGTTTGATCGAATACCGACCCATTAATATAAGAGAAAAGAAAATGAGTTACAGAAATCATTAATCATCAAGTACCATCATTCATCACATCAATATCACATATTACATAAATCAAATTTCAGCAAAAACCTATCATCATTTCCTTTTCAAATTTAATCTACTACCATCAAAATTTTTGATTTAACAAAATACCAACTCACTAAAACTTCCTCTCCATTTTCCCCCTTAGATAGGCACGTATCTCTTGAACACTTGCTTCCCAGCAACCACTGCCCCAGCCGCCAACCCACCAAGCGCACCTGCTACTGCAGCAGACCTAACCCCTCTAGCCGCACGACAGATTGCTCCGGTCCCAAGCCCAGCCGCCACGCTACTCCAGACATCATCACGATCAGTCGCCGCCACGATCCCACTCTCCATTCCAGCATAAATCAAGCCCACCACGCCGATCCTATTACCCCAAGACCGACCCGTATGACCCGAATTATTCAAGATCCGGTTGATTTTAAGCTTCAAGGTATCGCCTTGCTCGAAGTTCCTGAGAGCCGAGAAGAGGCCGACGGCTGCACCGGCTACAGAGCCACCTAAATAAGCGGTTCCGGTATAAAAGGTTAGATTTTCTCCCCAAGAGCGGCGCTGGTGAAGAGCTTCTTCGGAGAAAAGGAACTCCGGTGAGGTTGGGAGCTTGTAGAGGTTGGATATGGGACCTTGAAGGTTTAGGTCTTGGTAGGGGTTGTAAAGTCGGACTTTTGAGTCATTTTCTCGGTCGGAACCGTGATGTTGCGCCATGGTTATGGTGACTTGGGTGGTTCGAGACTTCGAGTTAGGGTTAGGTTTAAGGGAAGAGACAATATGAAGTTTGGTTTGGTTTTTTATGTTCTAATTCTATGATTCTCCGTGTCAGCGTTGCGTTTGGCCTTATTTTTCGTCCTTTTTTTTTCATTTTAAGTCGGTTGGACCGGGACACCGGTTTAGCAACCTTTGGTCTTTTTTTTTTTAAATTTAAAAATACGTACTTTATTCCAAAAATAATCTAAGTAAAAACTAAAAAGTATTTTGATGCCAAAAAAAATAAAAAATAAATAAATAAAATAATCCTTTTTTTATTGATCCGTTGTAGAAAACTGAAAAAGTCCAAAATGTTTCAAGTGATTCAATGGCAGCAACCAAACAGGGCTTTACATCCTGGTCAAAAAAAACAGGGCTTTACATTGATATAATTTTTTTTTTAAAAAAAAAAAGAAATGGGACGATGCGGGCACTAACTGTCGGAATTACCTTTGCCGGCAGCTATTGTCGGCTGACGCCATCAATGTACTTAATCTCCACCGTTCATCAATGCCACCGGTATTTCAGTTCGACGGCCATCGAAGCTGCGAGAAGATATCCGAACTTGGATGAGTACTACCAGAAAAATGCCTGCAAGTTCTGGGATAACTTCTACAAGCGCCATAAAAACAAGGTCTTTCCCTTTTCGTGAAAACAAAATTGTAAAAGTCAACATTTTTAAGATTTGGCATTTGGGTATACTTCAAAAACAATTTTTTGAGATTCTTTTTGTTGTAATTGTGCCAATCTCTAAGACAAGTCTGGGAAATTTACAAAGATAACTTTTAGCTTGGTTTGTGATTTGTTTCAATTCAAAAGGATAGAGCTTTTGAAGATAAAGTATGGTTTACTTGGTTTTTGAGTTTGATTGTTATGTTGTTGTTGTGTTTAGTTCTTCAAGGATAGGCATTACTTGGAGAAGGATTGGGGGCAGTACTTCTCTGATGAAGCTCATTCCTCAAATGGCAAGGTTGTTTTAGAGGTATACTTTATTCTCCATTGATTCTAATACTGTTGTTTTACCTTTTAGATATCCCTCTTTGTTGAAATTTAACAAAGTTTGTCATTTGTTTTTCCTGTTGCTTATAACTTGTAAGCTTAGGTGCTAATGTTTGTAATTGAATTAACGATCAATTCTTGTGCCAGGTTGGCTGTGGAGCTGGCAATACCATCTTTCCCCTCGTGGCAGCATATCCCAAAGTTTTTGTGCATGCTTGTGATATCTCACCTCATGCAATCGCGCTTGTTAAGGTTTGATTCCTATGATTACCATGAATATATAGCACACAATTTTATATTGTTGTTATTAGAAGTTCAAAATTTCCGTTTTCACTCATCTTTTTTGGCTTGGTAGAGTTCCATTAAACTTGCATGTAAGCTCGTTAATGTTTGTACTTCAGTATTGTAAATGGTGACTGTTAAATGGTGTATGCATTTGGTGAAACCTATGTCAGGAATACTCATAACTGGTACTGTTTTACTATATGCAGTCACATATGGAGTTTAAAGAAGATAGAGTAAATGCATTTGTCTATGATGTTACAGTTGACAACCTCCTTAAAAGGATCAATCCTTCTTCAGTTGATGTAATTACCTTGGTAAGAGTAGACAATTTTCCAACTTTGAGGTTTCTAGTCCTGCATCCAGATTCCAGTCACAGGAGTTCAAAACTAATGCACTGCGAACTTTTTCTGGTTATCGCAAGGAGACTTATTTATATGCTTCGCTTGTTAAGGGTAATGCCTATATTAAAACTAACATTGTTAAGCAGATTTTTGTGTTGTCTGCAGTTTCTCCATATAAAATGCCCTTGATCTTGCAGAATATCAAAAGGGTACTAAAGGTATAACTGAGATATTACTTGTTGAGATTGAATGAACTATGCATGTATGCTTCATTCTAAATGACATGGGTGCTTTGTCTGCTGTGCAGCCAGGTGGGCATGTTCTCTTGCGAGATTATGCTGTCGGAGATTTTGCTCAAGTAAGTTGTGTAGAACAATCAGACATCTAGTCTTCATTCTCTGTTGTCATATCTGTTTATATGTGCAGATTGTATCATATACTTATTTATTCCTATGCTGTGTGCCAAGGGGCATGTTTCTTCTGGTTTGCTTCAGGAGGAGGTTTCTGAAATGATTAATTACTTTCCATTCAAGTCACAACTAGTACTTGTTCTGGAGGAAACAATCACCTCATCATATGCTGTCCCCTGTTTACTTGGCTGGAAATTTGACTGTCTTATGAGCTATACATGTTTTTTTCCTTTGATACCTTTTCTCATTCAAAGAAGTTTTTAATTAAAGATGACATGCACCTTTCTTCTGTATGTGGCATTCTCTCAACTTATTAGATGAAGCTAGATAACAAGAACCAGATGATAAGTGAGGGCTTTTATGTACGAGGTGATGGAACTGTGAGTATGTTTTCTGTTGTACACTACAGATAATAGTTTATATAAGCAAAACTCATCTTATTGCCTGATTTCCCATTTTTCTTAATTTCTCTACTCAGTGTTCATTTTACTTCTCCGAAGATTTCTTGTCAACCTTATTTTTGCAAGCTGGCTTCAACACTGTGGATATTAGTACATATTGCAAGCAAATCAAGAATCATCGTAGGAATGTGACTATGGATCGGTATGTTTAGTAGTTCATTACTGCTTAAATCTTAAACATTATCTATTCTCATTCTTGTTATCTATGGATAATTTGCTAAGGCACAAGTAATAATGTCATCTATGTTTTCATTGATGGTGTTACCGTTGCATCTAATTGTTGCTTTTTTGTCATGAAGTGATTCTAATTCCTAATTGTGATATTTATTGCCAGGCGATGGATACGAGCCGTTTTTAACTTGGGTTGATATTATTTATTCTAGATATAGCACAAATTCTTTCATCCAGATGACAGTCTTGTGATTCATAATCATATGTTGAATGTTCATGTATCAGTTTAGTTTTGAGTTTTTGTGTCTGGGATACATATTCCAAAACTTTCATATCCTGATGTAAGAATCCAGTCGGACGTCTGTGAAATAGCATTGACCCCAAATTCATGGGTGCAAAAGATCTTATTGTATACAATTGACGTGTTGTTCTCCACATTCAAATTCAACAGTTATTTTTCTTTCCCCCTTTTACTATCAAAGAATCATTCTTTCCTCTCTGTTAGTCATTACCCTTTTTCTTATAAATATAAACATGGCAATATCATCGAAAACTTAACCAAGTACATTTTACTAACCCCTGTGGTAATGAATAGGGCCATAGGTACTTAGAACATAAAGCACAAGCTTTGGCTACTCCATGTTACTGCAGTACCATATCACATGGTGCTTGATTCTCTTCAAAATCAAGAAATTGCCTTTGAAAATACCAAGTGGGATTGATATTAGTTTCTTGAGATATTTTCTTAACCATACCTGGTAAAGCCGCATTCCATGAAGCCAAATAACCAATATTGGAAAACAAAGTTTACTACTAAGTTTCTATTTATACATGTTACAGTCCTATGTTTGAAGTTTGAACAATATGAAAGAAGAAATCAGGCAGGTTTCCTATCAAAAGACCATATCTCCTTCAAGCCTCAGAGCTGGAACTGGATACTCCATGTAAGAAGAAAAGTAGTAGAATCATGAACAAGAGCAGCTACCCCATAGGATCATTTCAGCTAGAATGGGTCCAGGACTTCAGGTCCAATTTTGATGTCGGTTTAAGTTGAAAATGACTTGGCACTTTTCATCTCATAAGGAGCTCCGGAACAACTTGTCAACGACCAACACCCAACTCCAAGAGCCTTCTTGTCCAACTTTTCTGATGGTCTTCTGCTAGGTGGGAAAATGCTGGCCTTCCATGTTCTAGTCATAGACTTTAAGCGTTGCCACTTGCTTCTTAGAGTGATCTACGTTTGAATTTCCATTTCGACATTAGGATACTTTCTCATTCCTTCCTGATTACAATTGAAATATATTTCAAGAAGGCTTGAAAGAATTTCATTTCAAGGTTCTTTTGGGGAAGTATAGGGTAAAAATCTTTCAATCAAATCAACTATTGATTTGCCAATCAAAGCTCTCACTAGTTTTATGCTGGTGAACTTGCTCTATATCAAGCTTGTTCATATATAAACCAAGTCTGGTTTAAACTGGTGGTTTTTTGTTTTGCTCATTTAATGTCTTAAAAGTTGTTCCTAGACTTCACATATCTATAATCTAATTCTTTATCATTTGGGTATATGCAGTTTGCAACATGGGAAATCATTAAGAAATAGCAGGCTACGTGGGAAAATGCAAAAGTATATATGCAGTGACAGCAATCAGCAGTGATAGTTTGCACAAAGTAACTAACCTGATTTCCTTGCAATTCAATCTGTGGTTCTGAATGACAATGGAGTGTCTCATGAACAACTTTCTCACTGATATTGGCTTCATTTTGCATGCCAAGGTTCCTTAGGCGGTTCAGCTCTGGCAACACAACCGAAGCAAGGTCTGGCCTATCCTTTTTGCTCAGCTCACAGCACTTTAAAGCGAGTTTTGCTAGCAATAAGGCCTCTTCAACAGGCCAATCTGGTACTGTTGGATCAAGCATATCTGCAAAAGTTCCATTCTCAATTGCCTCCTGAACATGGACGGCAAGTCCCACGGGTGCCTTTGATGTTATAAGCTGTAATAGAACTACACCTAATGAATATACATCTGATTTTACTCCAAGCATTCCTGTTCGCTGATACTCTGGATCAATGTAACAGAATGTTCCTCGAGCTGCTGTTAAGCGATACTGACTGACGCTATCTGAAAAAGATGGTGGAACTAGTCTTGCCAAACCAACATCACTAATCTTACTCACGTAATTCCGGTCTAAGAGAATGTTTGCAGGCTTGAGGTCGCGATGTACCAGTGGCTCTGGCCTTGTTTGGTGAAGGAAAAGAAGGCCTGTGCCAATTTCAGCTGCTATTCTAAACCGAGTTTTCCATGGGAGTGATGGAGTGTTGTCTTTCCGAAAGAGCCGGTCTTCTAAGCTACCATTTTCCATGTATTCATAAACCAAAGATCCATACTCAGGGCAGGCACCTATGAGTAGAACCAGGTGTGGATGTCTCATGCAGCTTAGAACCTCAACCTGCATTAAAAATCTATTCATCAGAAATGAAAGGAAATCAAGAAAGATAAAGGTAAGATCATAGTCCTTATAATCCCCTTTCTTTGGCTAGAGAAGTTGCCTTCTTGACATCATTTTAGTTGGTTTTGTAGGTTGGAGGGTTTCCTGATGCCTTGGTAATTAGTCAAAATAAATTCAGTGCTTAATGATTTATACAACCCTTTTGCTCTCTTAAATCAGTGGCTTGCAATGCACGTAATTACCTCTTGTTTGAATTGATTTTGTCCTTGTGATATATCTGGCCTTAAGACCTTGATGGCAACATCAGTATAATCAAGGGTGCCTTTAAAAACAGGTCCATATCCTCCTTCACCAATCTTATATGACATTGTAAAGTGATCAGTTGCAGCTTCAATCTCATTAATTGTGTATTTTCTATATGCAGCTTTGTTGTTAGCCAGCTGATCTAATGCTCTCTGTTTCGCCTCTGCCTCACGAAAGGCCTTCAATTCTGCAAGTTTTCTCTTCTGCGCTTCCATTTCTGCTATTAGTTGTGCCATCTGTGCTGCTTCCATGGCAGCCTTAGTTTTTTGTCTTTCTGCCGCTGCCACAGCCCTTGCTGCTTCTTCACAAAACTTGGCTTCCTCTAACTTGCGCTCCTCTTCAGCTTTCCATTCCTGAAGCTTCCTTGCCTAAGAAGTAAGAACAGAGAAGGTTCAGTTACCAAAACAAAACTATATATATGTTGCAAAGTTATTTTGATCAAATAAGCATTAGACCTTACCTCTTTTTTTGCCTCATCAGCTTCTCTTGAAACGGTGTTATACATCTCTACGGTTTTCTTCAACTCTTCTCGAAGTTTTCTCATCTCATCTTCCTTACGCTGTTTTAGCTCATGCAAAGGATGAAACATGTCTCAGTGATAAGGTTTTAAACTTCATAACTTGAACCAACCAGTTATGTTAGGAAGTCATTCTAACAAGCACAGATTCAGCGATTATCAACTAAGTTAACGATACTCACTGGGGTTGGGGAGGGAAAAGGACTAGAATCCTCTTCTGTACATGCTGAATTGCGGCCAGATACATCAGTGGAACGACAACTAATTGGCCCGGAAAAAGTACTGTGTTCTGATATGGAACTTCTCTGAGGGGATTCTGGTGCTTGACTGCCTGTTGAAGGTGTAGGTAAGTGAATTTCATCCATTTTCATCAACTTGTCAAGTGGTGTCACCTTAAAGGAATCAGTGATGAAGGAAGTAGTGCCTTTAACAGAATTTGATCTGTAACCGCTGCCTTGACGAATTGAAACAGTTCTGTTTAAGCAAATAGTATGAGTCAGTGGCCATGAGACATGGAAATTTGGGAAATTAGCAGACACCAGGAAGTAAAGTTATCTTACCTGATTAACTCTTCACTTCTTGGGCTTTCAAATGTAAGTTTAGACAGAAAAGTTTTCAGATATGGAGATTTGTTTACAGATGCATTGTCGTTGGATGTCTGATCAGACCTACTCGCTAATCGGGAAAATTGAACTTTGCCTTTGTATATGACATATACAGAACAGAATTCTGGTGCAAATTTGAGCAAGCTGGTTGGTACATCTGGATTTCTAAGTTTCCTGCAAAGACAACATCCAAATTCCAAAATCATATAAGGAAAGAAGAGAAACAAAAAAACCCTGGAGTCATTAATGATCCTGCACAGCAATCTCACAAAGACAAACAATTACGTGCTGGAAAAGTTTCTTTTTCTACTAATTGCAGAAATGTTCAGCACTCCTTTCTGTAATGAATTTCTGCAAAATGTTCTGTTGCAAATTTGATATAAATCATGCATACATTCCAGTTCATACGTGATCAAATTCACATGATTTTTGGAGGAAAATGATAGTTATGGGGAAAATATCACAAATTATTGAGGTGAAATGAAACCTTCAGGTGTGTTTGGTGTTATTATAGTATAAATAAATATAAATAAGCTCGGATAAGAGGGAGACTGACCTTGTAAGAACATTCCGGCTGGAAGCACCGACAACGACATTGCTGATGTTGTTGTTGTGAATGAAATCTAAAAGCGCATTTGATATGTCATTTTCATTGAGGACCACCTCATTTGATTGAATCTGAAAGCTCCAATGTTCATGAAAATTAGCTACTTTTAAATTGCATATACTGATAACATCAGCAAAATCTTCGAAGAATTTGCATAATTATAGGCATGTTTTCATTATTAAATCCTTCAACATGAGAATTAATGAGATATTTCATCAACTTTAAATCATTTTATGTAAATTGACCTGGCAGTGACCATCTAGGATTCACCTCAGCTGGTCAAATAAACCAATGCCATAGGCAAGCAAAAAAATATTGCAGGCTAAAGAGACTTGATTTACTTTCTCTTTTTCTTTTCTTTTTCAATCATAAATGGTCATATTATACATAACAAGAAATTCTAAGAAAAAAAAAGAAAAAGGAGTATAGTAATGCTAATCTCTCACCCCTTTCCTAGCGCAGTAAACTCTGTAAGGAAGGAAGAATTTTTGCAGCTCAGCTTCAGTTAGAGGCTCTTCTTCCAGATTTTCTGTGAAAGCCAAAAGAGCACAATTGAATCCAAAAGAAAATGGAGGTAAATTAGTAAATAGCCAATGATGCTATTCATTGCCTTTTGTGCTAAACACAAGAAATGAGATAAGTGGCATTATTGACAGAAATTATCAACATGAAATCCTTAAACCTTACATCAGCATTTATCAGAGTAATGCTTAGCCTCATTTGATCTTATTAGTATAGACCAAACCAAGTCTAGCCAAAATTTTCACAAGAACTAGCAATAATAATGCCAATATATTCCTCATTTCATGAACTCATGATGAAGGAGAGAGATACCTACGCGAATTCTGGCATCGAACATGAACAAGGAAGCATTGGGAGCCAAAGTTGTTGTACAAAAGGTTATCCACAGCCCATTTTAGAGCAAGATGGCTATTCTTGTGCCTGTCAATGGCCACAGCCGTGGCCACCGGGGTTTCTTCTTCCATTGTCAAAGTTGTTGATCCTAAAAAATCCATACCCAAATTTCCCTGACCTGTTTGCTCTAGGTTCACAGGGTTTGGGGTATGAAATATATTGCTCTAGCTAGGTTTTATGTTATATATATTGTTTTCCTTTACTTCTTACTTGACCCTCAAGAAAACAATATATATGTCAACCCTATTGCAATACTACCCTTTCCTGTTACTGTCACCAGCACAACAGGCCAGATGCCTGTCTTAATTTGTTGCAGATGGTAGGAAAAGGATTGGGAAGATAAAAAAACTTATGTCGTTTAATCTTGGTTTGTTTTAACATTTTACTAAACTTAGATTAGGATGCTACCATAATTACATGGAAAAAGGAAAACATAACAAAATTTTTTCTTGCCAACCAATCTATATGCATGTCCTCCTCTGTTTCTTGTCCTTTGTAGCTACTAAGGATTGGACTGTTGGGAATCAGTTTTGCTCTAAAAATCAAATTTCTTAGGAGTTTGAACAAAAAAAAAGGTGATGAATCATCCATTTTCATTTTTTTTCGTTTCTATTAGTTTTGAAACAGATTGAATTGTTCACTGTTTAATAATTATTTTTCACCCATTCTAACTCCTAAGACAAACATTTTTTCCTTTATTTTGAACAAAAAAAGACTTACATTTTTTCCATTCAGTTTTGGTTATTGACAACCTTGTCATTTTCCATTTTCAGTTTAAAAAAATACCAAAATAAAACACTGAACATAAAAGATTGTTTCTTTCTTTCTCCAATTATAGAATGATGCTGGCATTTAACAACCCATTACAGGAAAGAGTTGTTTCTCCCTTGAACAGATTGCCAGAACTTTACTCTGACCTCTTCTATTTATGGAAAAATTACAATAATAATAATTATTTTTAATATAATTTTGTTACATGTAAAAAAATACAGTCATATTCGCCCTTATGGGTTTAGGATTGATTTTGGAGTGACCCACTTTAGTTCCAGTCCAGCCCACTCTTGTGCCTGGAGTCTTGAGTAAATAGTAAGATGGAGCCATGGTGAGGGTTGGGTAAGAAAGTTTTTGGGCTTCCCTTGGGTCCAGCTTGCTACACATTGTATATTCCAATATCCAAATTCCAAAACTTGTAAGTAAAACCCAATATTTTATTGATGGATAAGATTCCAACCCAGATTGAAAGATTTTATGTTGTGTATATAAAAAATAATTACTGAATTTTAGGACCATATAATGCCACGTGCAATCTTTTTGATAGATATATTGTAGCAATCACATTCTTCAGCTCATTTGTACTTATCCCTTTATATAATCCATGCCCCATGCCAAGAAGATTTCTTCCCAATTACCCCCTTTGAAATCTTAATATGTATAGCAATTTTTTGTGGCTAAAAAGTATTTTAAAAGAAGGGAAGGAATATAATTATAACTTCATTGCTTGATTAGCCTTTATGGGCATTTTTGTGGATTATTTAAGAGAATAATTTACAGTATTTTAGATTCATATTTATGGATTAGATAAAAAAAAAGTATGTCAAGGGGAAAAAGATGAAAACAAAAGTTAAAGAAATGGAAATTCAAGGATTAGATTAGATATGCATTATGTTTATCCACTTTTCCAATCCAATGATAGATACATTTGACTTTACACTATCGAATTTGGAGAAAAAGTAAATCCTTAAATATATATATATATTATTATAGATAGATACCAAAGCACAAATGGGGAGAAATCAAACATTCCAATTCCCATTTGCTTGGGAGAAGTGGGAAGAATGAGATTACATTACATTACTTATAAAACTAATAATCATTAATTAATTACATAATCTAATTTGAATTAAGACATGGCATTCTCCCTGGTAGTATTAGAGAAGGATGGTAAATTATAACCCATTCTCTATGAATTTAGTTGAAAGTGTTTAATATCTTTTATGAATAATTGGATGTTAAAGTTTCGACTTTAAATTTTATTCTTTAAGAAAGATTTTTTTTCTTTTGAAATTCGATGCAGTTTGAATTAAATTAATTGGAATTGAATATGACCAGATGAATTATTATTATTATATAAGAGAATAATTTACTTGGATATAGGAATCTAATAAACTACTATATATTATATCTCTAATTTCTTCTTAACAAAATTATTTTTCTAAATTCAGAAGAATTACTGCTAAAGTAGCATAGTAAATTTACCTAGGGAAAAAGGGTAAGTAAGATCTGATGCAGAGAAGGAAGAAGGAAGGGAAAAAACCAGTTGGATCACATGGGTACAAAGACATTATTGGTGAGGGTATGACTTTTCAGAGGAGGGGACACGTGTCTCTCCTCAAAGTTTGCCTCATGAAAAATCCATGAGTAGTTGTCTTCATGTAAGCACTGTCCTAAGCATTTTCTGTCTTAAAAGCATTCAATGATGTAAGATAATTACATGTATACGTGTCCCCTAAAGGAGTGCATGGTAAAAAAAATTGAAAAAAAAAAGCAATTTCTAACACACACATAATTCTTTCTTTCTTTTTCTTTTCTTTTCCTTTCCTTTCCCTTCTCTCTATCTTTTTTTTTTCTCTCTCTCCTAAGCCTCCCAAGCCCAGAAACATAGAAAAAATCTAGGGAAATAAAAGGAGGCTTCTTTAATTTAACCATTTTTGTTTATTTTTTTATATTTTTTAATTTTGAGGCTCCCAAAGTCTCTTCATTTTCTACTGGTAAGTATCCTTTAATCCTCTCTTGAGATTAATTTGATATTTTCCATTGTTTTAAGGGGCTCAAGATCAAATTTTTAGCATATTTCTAGGTGGTTTATTAGTTTCTTTCTAGAACTATATAATTCTAGTTGATTGTTATTGTTGTTGATGTTGTAGTTATCTGGGGGTTGTTGTGTTTGTTGGTATGAAGGAGAAGGAAAGTAAAAGAGACACCTTGGTTTAAGAAAAGGCTGAAATGGGTTGCCTTAGATCCAGGAAAACCAACTTGTATGTAGCAAAAAGTTTACCTTTTTAGGGTTTCCCTGTGATTTATCTGGGTTTATTTTTGCTTTATCCTAGGTTCTTTCTCATGACACCTTTTGCTTTCTCTTCTTTGGGTTTCATTATAGATAAAGCATTGAATTTGGTGTTTCCATTTGTGCTTTTTTTGTGTTGAAAGGGTTGGTGGTGTGGATAGGATTTAATTGCCTTGATTGGTTCTTCTGAAAAAGGTTAAGAATTTGATAAAAGGTGGGACTCTTTGAGAAGCTCAGTTTATTTGTGACCAAGGTCTGAATTTCATTAATTACAAGGCTTGATCCGTTCTGTTCCTCTACCAGATCTGATTATCCTATCTTCATTCTGCTTGCGTTTAACTCGTGCCCTTCTTAAAGTTTTAATCTTGGTGTGTACTATTTGTCATCAAAAGATTGGTTGGTCATTGAGATTCATCACAATGGGGAAGGTGTTGATGGTACCTGCCGGCTGGATCCCAAGCCTGTTGCTCCAAGGAGGTACTTAAGATGAATATTGCTAGGCTGTGTCAGTATTTTAGAGATCTGAGAGGTAACTGTTTGTGGCATAGAGAGGGGAATTGATGGAAGAGATGTCTCCAGCAGTTGCTGTAACGCTTAGTTTAGGTAATGCTATGTGTGAGAACTCTGGACTTGCAACCCATGTAGAAATAACGCGGATCAAGCTCGTAACAGATGCAGCAAACTTGCTGTCTGATTCTGCGAAGGTTATGTCCCAGGAAACCTTTTCAAGTAGCAATGAAGATGGTAAGAATGACATTAACATGGTCGCAATGTCAGCACCTAAAGAGGGTGGCGAAGGAGCTGATATGTTGAAGACTTTACCAGAAAATGGAAATGAAACAGTTGCTGCCAGTGAATCCATGACTCACGAAAGCGAGGAAGATGAAATTTTGTCAGTGGACACTAATGGAATTATCAATGAGGGATTGCTGGTTTTGAATGCAGGTTCTGATATAAGCCTGCCAAATGCAGAAATTGAAAGTGGTCGAATTCTTGCCAAGGCTATTATTTTGGGGGAGTCGAGCATCGAGCAGGTCCCTACGGCTGAAGTTCTTCTCACCACAGTGAGTCCAGATGCAAAGACTTCTAATGGTTTTGATCTAAAGGCCTCTGAAGTGGTCATTCAGCTACCCAGTGAAAAGAATCTAAATAGAGGTAGCCGGAGTGTTTTTGAGTTGGATTGCATACCGCTTTGGGGTTCTGTGTCTACTATTGGAAAAAGAACAGAAATGGAAGATGCTGTCGCAGCTGTGCCTCGGTTTATAAAGATCCCCATCAAAATGCTTATTGGTGATCGTGTTATTGATGGAATCAGTCAAAGTCTGACTGACCTTACTGGACATTTTTTCGGTGTTTATGATGGTCATGGTGGCTGCCAGGTACAACTTTCTTTCTAAAATCTATTTTTACATTTTCACTCTGCTTTAAGAAACTTTTTGAAGATTCCTGTATTAAATGGTAGTTTCGTTAATTCCGCTGTAAGAGACTTTTTGAAGATTCCTGTATTGAATGGTAGTTTTGTTAAGTATGCCGCGTGTCTCCGTTTGCCTATTAGTGCAATAATTTGCAGATACTTCCAAATCTCAATGCCGTTACTTATTTACTTCTAGTTACTTAAGAATATTATCTAACGTGAGCAAATTTGGACTGCATTGTGTGACATTTGAGTTTCTGGTATACTAGCTTTCCTGCAATTATGGTTCTTGATCCTTGTTCAATCTTCACCACATATTTTGATCATTTTAAATTGTTTCATGGTGAATAGTTCCAAAGTGGTTAACTTTGAAGCGTGTCTCACGCAGGTGGCAAACTATTGTCGTGACCGTATCCATGTGGCTTTGACTGAAGAGATTGGAAGCATTAAAGACAGTTTATGTGATGGCACTAGTATGGAGACCCGACAGGTGCAGTGGGAGAAGACCTTTACTAGCTGCTTTTTAAAGGTTGATGATGAGATTGCAGGAAAAGTTAGCAGAGGTGTGATTGGAGAAAACGGTGAAGTTACTGACACCAGTTTTGAGCCTATTGCCCCAGAAACTGTTGGGTCAACAGCTTTGGTAGCCTTGGTTTGTTCATCACATATTGTTGTTGCAAATTGTGGTGATTCAAGAGCAGTCTTGTACCGCGGCAAAGAAGCAATGGCATTATCAATTGATCATAAAGTAAGACATTTATAGTCTTACTAAGTTATTCTGCAACTAAGAGGGAAATTATCTTTTTTGTGGAAACCAACCTGTCTTCTTTGTGCTTTGCAGCCAAACAGAGATGATGAGTATGCAAGGATTGAGGCATCTGGGGGCAAGGTTATTCAATGGAATGGGCACCGTGTATTTGGTGTTCTTGCCATGTCAAGGTCCATTGGTATGTTTATTTCTGCTGGAAATGAAAATTCCAAAAGTTTGGTAAATCATGATAAATCTTCTGTTCTGACAACTTTGAGTTAAAGCTCAAATTTTCATGTGGATGTCTAGAATCATAATAGGTTCAATGAACTCTAGCATTTCCTTTCAGGATGCCAAGCCTGATATTATCTAGCTATGTTTCACTGTAATTTAGTGCTCTAAGTTGAGGAGAAAACTAGACTTTAACTAACATCTTTTCTTCATATCGCATCACAGGTGATAGATATTTAAAACCATGGATTATCCCAGAACCAGAAGTCATGTTTATCCCTCGAGCTAGAGAAGATGAATGTCTGATTTTGGCCAGTGATGGGTTGTGGGATGTCATGTCAAATGAGGAAGCTTGTGAGGTGGCACGGCGCCGAATTCTGCTCTGGCACAAAAAGAATGGAGTTCCATCTCTTGTGGAAAGAGGCAAAGGGATTGACCCTGCAGCGCAAGCAGCAGCCGAATATCTTTCAATGCTCGCCATGCAAAAAGGGAGCAGCGACAACATTTCTGTCATCGTTGTGGACTTGAAAGCTCAAAGGAAGTTCAAAACCAAATCGTAATCAAGTCTAAACCCCATCATCTAAAATCAAAGTCTATATACCTAACATATTAGAGAGAGTACATCTAATGAAATACGTAGCTCCGGTCCATTACTTTTTCTTATGGGCTTCCTTAATGTGTGTACAAGAATAGAAAATTAGTATGTACTATAGCAAGTGTACTTGAATGCCATATTGCCTATGTTTTTTGGTATAGATGGTGCCAATCTTTTATGCATATATATATGTAAATTCAAAGCTATTGCCAGTCCTAGGTGATGGGGAGAGGATTTGCAACCGGTCCCCTCCATCTCTTGCTTTTTATTGTAGATTTTTAACCATTTGAGCACCTGGATTTGAAGTTATGAACCTTGTTTGGTGTCTTGGAAACCTTGATACAGGGTAACATGATGGTGCTAAAGACTAAAGAGGGTCCTTTGGGTTTCTGGTTTTCCAACCTTTTTTCTTATTGAAAGCCTCCCCTGCCTCAAGGAACCACAGTTTTTTGTTTGTATTTAATAAAGACGAGGCCTTCATTTACTTGTTCCTTTGAATTACAAAAGTACTCCAGGGGCATATGAATACGTATAAATACGTATGAAGTACTAACTTTTTGGTGAAGAAAAAGTAGCGCTTGAAATGTAACATAATAATACTATGCCAAATGTGTAGTTGACTTTTAACAATGGGTCCAAAATAGGCTACAAATGAATAGCAGTAAATAGAAAACAGATTGACATAAGAAAAACTGAAAAAGGCTGGCTTGCTTAATGCAATTAAGTACTATTTAACTACCTCAAGACTGACCAATGAATTCTAAAACAGGAAAATTTAATGGAAGAATAAATATAGACAGGTCAAGAAAAGACAATTAATAAAGACCTTTTAAATATCTTATAGTATTATATAGTATCATTAATAAGTTCAAGATATGTCATGCTTGCTAGACTTGAACTCTTTTAGTAAATTTTTTTTATACATTTACCCAAAGGAAAAAAAAAAAAACACACATAACAGTATCTTTTTATAGTTTAATTTAGTTAAAAATTCAATCTTTTTTTAAACCACAAATGAAATTACTACTACTTCAATTAATTATATGATAAAATGGTAGGCTAATGCTTCCCTTGACACATCTTGATAACTTATTTCGATTACATGGTGTGAGAAAAATAGATGTCGATCACAGTAAAATATTAATCTGTACACCATCATAATAGTTGCAAGATATGAACTGAGAAGAATGAGATCAATCTCTTAGGGAAATTAGATATCAATGCTAAAATCATATTTCAAAAGCCAAACCTAGAGAAGAACTGTCTTAGCTATTATTGCCTGGTTTGCTGCAGGAATACTTTTCATACCACTCTTTGACAGCATCTGGATGAATTCCATGAATACGAGCTACAAAAGTCTTTTCACTAGTTGCAACTATACTTGCAATGGAGTAGTTTCTAGTACACCAACCTTTCTCTGTAAGCCACTTGTAGAATCTGTACCTGGGCTTAATACGATTCTCTAAGTTGAAACATAGAAGGGCCGGGAATATATCGAGGTAGTCCAGAGAAACACCCGTTTCATGGCAAAGGAAATTTAACTTCTGCTCCAGTATTTCTGGCTTCCGGTTCAGTACTTTTGGTTTAACCTTTACAATCTTACAAGCTTTTGAGAATTCAATCCCTGCACCAAGAAGAATATTAAATCTTTCTTGAAGCTCAATACTAGTGCCATGTGAATCAGTTAAAACCTTCAAGGTCAAAGAGTTCTCTCCAAACCCAATTCTTTGCAAGAAATTCAACTTGTTCATATTATGGACAGGGGTTTTTGAAGACCGAATCTTCTCCAAACCATCTCTGAAATCCTCATTTACATCTTCATTAGGATCACTAATGGCAGACTTAGCAAGCAATCGATGATTTCCATCCTTGATTTTATTGAAAAACCACTCATGTAGACTTAAGGCTCTCATCACGTAAGGTAAATTAGCCATTTTGTTCCTCCCCATTACATAGGGATACTCTTGGGCAATGGAATTCCTTTCCTCTGTGCTCAACCCAAATTTTTTCAATATTCCCATAACTGAAATCACTGGTGTTTCCAAATCAAAATCCAAAATCTCCGGGCTTTGAAGAATCAACAAACCAATGTCTTTGTCTCTCACTGCAAATCGTTGAAAATACTCAACCTTCTGGACCAACACCTCCTGTGGATACTGAAGAAAAAGATGCTTACTTCTACCCATCAGTTCCCCAATTTTCCCTTTCTCACAACCCAGATCATAAAACAGCCTCATTTTCCTACAAATTTCATACCATGCATCTACATTTGCCTCAACACCACTTCCCAAATCAAAATCTACAAAAACCGTTTTCCATGCATCTACATTTGCCTCAACACAACTTCCCAAATCAAAATCTACAAAAACCGTTTTCAAATCGTTCACTAATGCACAAATTTCCCCATCCAATGAACCATCTCCACGCAAAACATAAGGAAAAGCCAAGCAAATACCAATAACAGAAGTATTACTAAAGCCACGTTCTTTAATACTAGAAAGCTTAGCCTTTAATTCCTCAGAACTTATCCTAAAAATGGAAACTTCCTCTTTGTAAAGCTTACCTATCCTGTTCCAAGGAAACCCAAATTCACAGAGCGCAGAAGCAGCATCAAGAAGCCTCTCATCTTCAGAAAAAGAGAACTTGTTGGCAGGTAAAAGGCCACTAACTTCCTTATAATCAATGCCTATACTTTCAAAGAAAAACTCGAATTCGTTGATGGGATGGCACCGGAGGAACTCGAGAATATTCCTGGTGAAACCAGTGGAGGAAAAATCGATGTCGGAAATGAGACCGGAGAGAGAATAGAGAGAGTATTTAGAAATGTTCTCGGCGTAGACGAAAGGGACGTATCTGGTGCCATGGAGGTAATCCGTGAGAGCTTTTTGAGCGTCTTTGATGGCTCGGGTTCGATACTTGGAAGGGATTTTAGTGAGGTGTGGGAGTTTGGGTAGTGTAGAAAAGTGGCGGGAAAGATGCGAGTAGAGATATTTGGAGAAACGGTGCATCGTCTCGTCGGCTGAAGGGTTTAGGGTTTATGAGTGAGGCTTTTGGGGTTTGTTTCCGGAGTTTCACGGCGCAGCCGCAGGTCGAGTCTCTGCGATGCCCGACCCAATTAGGGTTCTAATTAGGCCCCCTTTTTTTTATTCGTTTTCCATTTTTAAACAAAAACTCTTAAAAAAAAAGACTAAAGGCTTAAGGGTTTCAACTTTTCAAATAAGCTCAAATAAGGGCCCTAAAACACAATTTCAACAAATTAAAGTACATATTAGTAAATTATGACATATTGTGCAAGATTTAAGTTAATACTAATGTGTGAGATGTATTTAATTAAAAAGCACAGAAAATTTTATATCATATTATGTTTATTGAATTTATTTGGATTAATAGGTTTTGATTTTTAACTTAATATAATAACATCATTCTTCTATCAAAATTGATGTGTAGGCATGACAAGTATTGGTTTTCATCTAAGGAGGACCTAATTTGTAAAAAATTACTTAGTATATCTTCTAATTTGTTGAAATTGTGTTTTGAGACCCTTATTTGAGCTTATTATGAAGTTTGGGCCCTAAATTGTGATTACAGCAAAAAAAATCAATCTTGGGTCAATGCTTGTTGCTGCAAAAAAAAGAAGTTTTCTTTCTCTTTTAAGAGGCTGATATATAACTTCCAAGTCACGCACCTTACCTGGGCAAGCTAACCCCACTTTTGATTTTGCCACCTCCTGTGCAAACATCTCTAATGCCAAACTCCGCTATCTTAAAGATGCTGACCTCAGGCCAATTCCAACCACCACTGAACCCAACAACAGCGGACCCATGGGTACTCAACTCGATGGAGACTCGTCTACAAGACCGGCCAATAGAGATTCACCTGACGGGATCACAAATCTCTACCATAAAGATAGCCATCAGCAATGCAGTTCATCACCTGCGCATGGTGGGAAGATCACTCATAACTCAAGACCAGGATATGCTTCACGAGATAAAGCTTATCCCACACTTCAAGAACCGTCCGTCGAGGGAGAAGGACAACGGATGGCTCATGGTGGAAACGATTCCACCTCCGCATCTCATTAATACAGACTTATCCATGGGGGTCCTAGTATGGAACTGCAGGGGTGCCCGCCACCCTGATTTTGTCCGTACTGCTAAAGACCTCATTGACATCCATAAGCCAGATGTCATGATTGTAACCGAAACTCGAGTGAGAGCCTCTGAAGCTCCACAGATTGTTAACCAGCTCCCCTTTGACAGATGGTACGATACAAACACCATCGGACTCCGAGGTGGCATCTGGATGTTATGGAACTCAACTGCTGTCATCATCAACTTATTGTGCTCCACTGAGCAAGAGATTCACTCCACAATTAAGGTACTGTCTACCAATTCTTCTTGGTTATTTTCTGCCATTTATGCTAGTCCTAGGCTTAGAGAGAGAAAAATTCTTTGGGATAACCTTAATATTGTTGCACAAAACCACTCTCTCCCTTGGTTAGCAGTAGGAGATTTTAATGAAGTTTTAAACTCCTCTGACAAAATAGGTGGGCTCCCTGTCTCTCAACACCGAATCCATCTCTTCCAATCCTGCCTCAATAACTGTCAACTTTCTGATCTTGGTTACTCTGGTCCTCGTTTTACTTGGACAAACTTTAGAGATCACTCTTTCCTCATCCAAGAGCGACTTGATCTCGCTATTGCAAACCCGGCTTGGCACGCTCTTTACCCAAACGCCTCGGTCAAACACTTGGTTAGAACTCGATCTGACCATTGCCCAATCCTCATCTCCTTTGATGATATTGGACCTAAATTTGGAAACAAACCTTTTCGTTTCCAAAACATGTGGTTCAACCACCCGAACTTTCAAAGCATAGTCCAAGGAAGCTGGCGAGATACCAATCACACCCTAGCCTCTACCATCCAAAATTTCACCACATATCTCCATGATTGGAATCGCGATGTCTTTGGAAACGTCTTTCGAAAAAAACGCAAACTCCTTGCCTGTTTGGAGGGTACCCAAAAGGCAATCGCAGCAAGCCCTAATTCTTTTCTACTTGAGCTCCAAAAAACCCTTTCCGCTGAATACCAAAAACTGCTCAAAGATGAAGAAGACCTCTGGATTCTTAAGTCCAGATTAAATTGGCTGCTTGATGGAGATCGAAATACACGATTCTTCCACCTAAGCACTCTTATTCGACGGAAAAGAAACAAAATCATGGGCCTTACCAAAGATGATGGAACTTGGGTCACGGACCCCAACGACATGGGCTCCATTATTTCAGCCCACTTTGAAAAGCTCTTCACCACTTGCAACTTGTCTGAAACTTGGGCTTTAGATCCTCCTCCTTCCAACTGGGCCCAACTCTCTTGTGATGATCAAAACCTCCTTAATGCCCCCCTCACGGATGTTGAGATCCATAAGGCACTTTGGACCTTCCAACCCCTCAAAGCCCCGGGTCCAGATGGACTCCACCCGGGGTTCTTCCAACGTTGTTGGCAAGATGTTAAGAAGCTTGTATGCTCCACTGTGTACTCCATCTTCTCAAACTCTTTCATGCCTCCTGATCTTAATCACACCTTAATTGCCCTTATCCCAAAATGTCAAGCTCCTTCCTCCATCACCCAATTTCGCCCCATCAGTCTTTGTAACACAGTTTACAAATTAGTCACCAAATTGTTGGTCCTTCGTCTTCGCCCCTTTCTCCACAAACTCGTTTCTCCTCTCCAATCTAGCTTTATTCCGGGACGGCAAGCTTCTGACAATGTCATCATTGTCCAAGAACTCATCCACTCTATGCAGAAAACCAAAGGAAAGAGGGGATGGATGGCCATAAAACTCGATCTTGAGAAAGCTTTCGACAAAATGGAGTGGGGCTTCATCCGCAAGGTCCTTCATTTTTTCAATCTTCCCCAAAATTGGATCAAGTTAATCATGAGTTGTATCTCCTCTCCTTCCTCTTCTATAATTGTCAATGGGGGGACCCTCAATGCTTTCCAACCTTCACGAGGTATTCGCCAAGGCGACCCTCTCTCCCCCTATCTTTTCATAATGTGCATGGAGTACCTCTCTGTACAAATTTCCACTGCGGTGGAATCCAAAAATTGGTTCCCTATGGCCTCTTCTAAGTCCGGGCCAAAAATCTCGCATATCCTCTTCGCAGACGATATTATTCTTTTCGCCAGGACCGACAAGAAGACTATTTCCACTGTAAAATCAATCCTCACTGATTTTTGCAAAGTCTCGGGTCAAGTGGTCAGCCAAGAAAAATCAAAAATCTTTTTCTCTCCCAACACCCCTCAAAACCTAAGAGATGAAACCTCAGCCTCCCTTGGCTTCGCAAATACGGAAAATCTGGGGAAATATTTAGGCTTCCCGATTCACCACAATAGAGTCAGGAAGCAAGACTATTTCTTCATTCTCGACAAGGTCCGATCCAAACTAGCTGGGTGGAAAGCGAGCCTCCTCTCCCCGATGGGAAGAACCACTCTCATCAAGTCCACTATGAGTGCCATTCCCTCCTACTACATGCAATGCCGGGCACTTCCAGCAAGCATATGTAGAGAGCTTGACAGGATCAATCGATGTTTCCTCTGGGGAGCCTCGGAGAAAAACAAAAAACTCAGCAGATTAAAATGGAAGAAAGTAGTTGAACCTCAAGATTATGGAGGACTTGGAATAAAGCAAACTAGAGCCCAAAATACTGCCCAATTGACCAAGCTATGCTGGAGATTTCTGCACAATAGAAATGCAACATGGGCCCAAGTCTTAGCTAAGAAATACCTAAGCCCAAGCTCCTCTACCAGCTCTAATTCGAGGGCCTCCATTACCTGGAGAGCCATGAAATCTGCCCACGACATCCTTGAAAAAGGCATCCGATGGATCCCAAGAGATGGTACATCCATCAATTTTTGGACGGATAACTGGACGGGCTTGGGACCTCTCCGTAATCTCATCCAAGGACCTCTCTCTCTTATTGAGCAGAGCCTTTCGGTAAAAGATTTTCGCACCTCCCTTGAAACTAGCAACGTTTTCCCAATTTCCTTCTCCCTCCCTGATCCTCTTGTTCAAAAAATCCTTGGTACTCCTTCCTCAACCACTGGTCATGGTGTGGACTCCATTTGTTGGAATTTTTCAAACAATGGCCTCTTTTCTATTTCTTCTGCCTATCACCTTGCTCTCCAACTACCTCCCTCTCCCTCTACCCACTCTAGCTGGAAGTGGATCTGGAAGATCCAATGTATTCCTAAATTGAAATTCTTTATTTGGGAATGCATGCACCTCATTTTACCCACTCGCAGCTTCCTTTATTCTAGAGGCCTCAATTTGGAATACCTCTGTCCTTTTTGCAAGAGCAACGAGGAATCTCTTGATCACATCCTTCGATCGTGCCCTGTAATCGGAAAATTTTGGGAGGATTTGCTACTTCCACCCAGCTACCCCATCGGCAGCAACTCACCTTTCTCAAACTGGATCCAGCTTAATGCCTCCTCAAAACTCCCTCATCCATCCCAAAAAATCCCTTGGAACCTTTACTTCATTCACCTTTTGTGGGAAATCTGGCTCTCAAGAAACGCTCTCATCTTCAAAGATGAGAACATCTTAAACAGAGCTCACCATAGAGCTTTGGAGAAAGCTTTCGAGTTCTTTGCTATGTCAAATCGTGCCAACCTTCACCGCACCTCCTCCCTCATCCCCATCAAATGGCGCCCCCCTGAAGACGGTTGGCACAAGCTCAACACAGATGGCTCATCAATTGGTAACCCAGGTCATGGTGGAGCTGGAGCAGTTATAAGGAACAATCTAGGAGACTGGATTATTGGATCCTATAGAAGCATAGGCACTAGCACAAACATTGAAGCTGAGCTCTGGGCTTTTAGAGATGGATTGCAATTGGCAATACAGCAACAACTAACTCACCTGGAAATTGAAACCGATGCCACCGCACTCATCAGTCTTATAAGTAAGGATCAAGATAGCACTAACCCACTGTTATCCACTCTTGTTCATGATTGCAGGATGCTCCTCGAGGGGATCCCCCACACTAAAATTCTTCACACTTTCAGAGAAGGGAACCGCTGTGCGGACACCCTAGCCCGTCAAGGCAGCAACCTCCGTCCCTCCATGGACGATTTTTGTAATAGTAATTCTAGGCCTATCGAGGAGAACTTTATATCCTCTTCTTTTGTTATTTTCTCAAACCCCCCAGACTTCATTCAGCCTCTGATTAACGCTGATAAAGGGGGAACTATCCTGTACCGTACTATTCCTGATCTTTAATTAATCTAAGTTCATGTTTCTACCAAAAAAAAAAGTTACCTCAGCCATGTCATTTCCCCCATTTAAAAGTAAAATCTCCCTCTCTTTTCTTTAATGAAATTGAAGCCGTACACTACTCATTTATTCTCCCTTGAAGGGGCAACTTCATGTTATTAGTCTTCCAAACCTACTTATTAGTACTCATTAATTAAGGATGGTATATCATTATACCTAGCAAATGGCAATTAAGTCTAATGCCAAATAGTATATATATATATATATATATTTATATATTATTTGAAACACCCAGGATATTACTAAAAGCTACTTTTGAGAATCAATGAGGAAGCTCGGTTTGAACATTTTTTGTCCTTTTATGTCTTTTCTCATTTGATTAATTACTAAGAAGACCCTCAGTTAGTTTCTCACCATTTCCTTTTCCTCAAGCCCTTTTCTGTAATTGCAAGAGTTTTTAACCAATTGAATGTGAAAGCATTTATTGACCATCAAATCATGTATTATTTATTTATTAAGAAAACCCTCAATTAGTTTCTCACAATTCATTTGGGTCTTCTGCCACTTTGAAGACTCATTTGCTCACTTTGTGTCCTCCTTTTGTTCTTCCTAATTTCGCTATTTTCTGTAATATTATGTGTAAAACTCATTAAAGTCTTCAGACTAATTGGTTTTGTTTTAATTTAATGATTTTCTTTTAAAAAATAAAAACGTCTCTCATCTTTCTCGAACTATATTGATAGAAAGAATTTAATTAGATTTATGAGAAAGAAGATATTTTAAGTAGCAAAGGTTAATGTCCGAGAATAAGAAATGGATTACAAGCTACAATTTTATCAACAAAAAATGAATTTTACAGTTATAAAACTCAACCACCATTATTAATAAGTTATATATATAGAAAATTGAGATTCATTTAAATGGCAAACTACTTCACAAATACACAAAATACTAATAAAATTTCAAATTTTTGAAACGAAATCATTCTATATTCAAACAATAATAACAAATCTATAATAAAGAATATCTGACGCGCCAGCATGGACCGATCAACTTGTATTAATTAATTGTAATGATAGGATAAACTATAGCTAAAGCAGCATTTTTAAAAGTGCTAGTACTAGTAGTACTCCATTGAAAAATTACTACTTTTAATGTTACTTTCCCTTACATTTCAACCGTTTCTTTCCTCACTTTATCATTATTGTGTTGTTGTGTAGTTGACTTCGAATATTTTTAAGCAATTCATAGTCTAATTAAGTGATTTCTCTGACTTTTTTATGGTAATAAGCCCCAAATCATTATTCAATAGTTACATTGGCCCCTAACATAAGACTCAACCACAAATCAAAGAATATCAAACTCTAATTCAACAAAGGATTTTATCTTTGACTTCCACGATCCGGTGAAAAAGGCTTTATTGAAGAAAATATATGCCCATGGGTAGCAAGTGCAAACCCAAATTGAAGAGCTGACCTGATAACCTGAGCCCAAGGTCAAGCACCATCAGGCTGGACTCTGGAGCTCGAACCGGCCCACCTAACATTTTCAAAAGTCGTGGACCTTGGTGCCTTAATCCTTGTTGTGATGGGCCTTTTTCCAATTTAAAATGGATTTTTATTGCAAAAAGAAAAAAAATGTGATGGATTTGGAAATAACAATTTGTTCTCTGGCAAAAGTTACTGCCGCATTTGACCATTTGTTTTCTTTAATACAGAGATAGGATAACAGTAAAAACAGCGCCTTCTTTCCATCAACTCTTTTGGAGTGTTAAGCTGATGTGATTAATGGGGAAAATCAACAAGGTAATCTCCACATTAACAAAAACCCACTGAAAAGCAAAGATTATTACTTCTCAAGCAAAGTTTTGGTTTGCCTCTTTTTTCACCTCTTCTCCTTCAAGGCTTCAAAGCTCTCTCTTTTTTTGACAGGCAAGTTTCACTTTTTCTCTCTTTCTCTCTGCTCCTTGCAACATTTTACTCTTTTTATAGTCACACTGCTCTCAATTTTAGATTTTGATTGCTATTTAATAAATTTATCTTGTGAAGTGATTCTTCTGGCTTGTATCTTTGATGGGTTTTTTGGGGTTTTTGAAACTTTTGGTTGTTGTAGAAATCAAGGTCTGACTTATTGGTAGGATTATCGGTTACCTTCGTTCCTTCTTTGCTATAGGAGTTCTTGGTGGTGTTATTTTGAGGGATATCTCACATCATGAATTCTTTCCTTTATTAAATTTTGAGAAATTGGAATTAATTTTACAAGCCACCTCTGTCATTTCTTTGCTTTTAAGCAAGGACATTTTAGTTGATTGCATAATTTAACCAATTCTTAAATGGTGTATGTTGAGGTGTTGATTCAGTTTCTTCCAAGTAAAATGTCATGGGTTGGCTGAATTTTGCTTTGAGATTGGTTTTTTTATTTTCTCATTTTTAAAATTTGAGGGACTAGAACCATGTATTGGCACTATCATAGGTTATAGTTCAAATTAGTTTTTAGGTATCACCACCAGTTTCTTTCTTGATGATACCTTTTTTAATGTCTATCCTAGTTGCTAATACGGTACATTCTTTACTTGTTCTTCATGGAGCAGGTCTTTGAAGGCAGAGAGAGGAGCTGAGGGTACCAACTTGCTCTTTGATATCCCGAATTCATGGATCAGAGTACTAGACTCGTTCTTTCTAGCTCCTTCCTCTTTCTTAAGATTTAATAGCTCAGGGCTTTCCCCAAAATTGCATTTTAGTTGGGAATTCACTGATCTTTCTGGAATTTTATCTATTGTGTATATTGTGATGTGGATGTTAATTTATGGATTAAGCTGATACAATATTTCCTAATTAGGATCATTATTATTGGTTTTGGAAAAGATGAAGATCACTCAGCTTAAAGATGAACTAACATTTGTTTGATGCAATAATCTGAAGTGCATAATTGTGCTTAAGAGCTTTTTGTTCATTCATACTAATTGATTATCAGAACTTAGAAGTCCTTGCTGGTGTGTCTTGTCCAATTGCATGACTTAATGAGTGATTGATTGTCATTATGCCAGTTAAACTCCTCAAGTATTTTCCCTTTATTTGAGTGATTGAATCAGAAGCATATCTGAATTTGCTAATGGAAGGTTTAAGATCTCCAGTATTGTATCTTTAATGTGCACTAGCTAGTACTGTTAAAAGAAACTAAAGCCTTCACCGAGCAATAAAATCATTTCTATGCTTATAATTTCTGGAACATTAAGTATGGATTTCTAGAGATTAAAACAACTAGAGCAGTGACCCTCCATCATACAGGCTCCTTGGTTAAATGCAGTATTTTTAAACCAATCGTTTGCATGTGTAGTAATGGTTAACCAATGTAGGAGCACTAATAATTAACAGATTAGGAGCTTTAATCAATACTTGAAATTTGAGACAAGTATGTTTGGGTTTCAAATTAGATCCCACTTATAACCATGAAATTTCCCTTGTTTCAAGTGATAACCAAATCAGGTTAATGAATGTGTTGAATTTAGCCTGTTTGAGACTTCGAGTAAACTTCATGAGTAATAATGTTCATTTCCATTGAAAAAATTGACACGGTAAGAGTTTTGGTGAATACAGATCACTCAACAGATGCGGTTGAACACAAAAAGGGTGAATATGCACTTATTAGAGACGTAGAAGACACACAGCTGGGAATGTATGATAAACCGCTTCCTTGCTTTGGTTGTGGAATAGGATGGTTTTCGTAAGTTCTCCTGCCTTCCGTTATCCTCCTTCGACTCATCTTGTCTTTTGCACTCAATGAGCATATTTGTGTTTTTGTAGTCTTCTGCTAGGATTTGTCTTCCCAGTGATGTGGTATTATGCTACCATTCTCTACTTTGGGAACTACTATCACAAAGATCCAAGGGAGAGAGCTGGACTTGCTGCCTCTGCAATTGCTGTAAGTGCCAATTTAGGAATTGATGTGTGCTTTATTTTATGGTTTGCTCATGATTTCTCAGTTCTCTTTTACTTGGTGTAATAGTGCATTTTAAATGCAATCTAGTGGAAATGATCATCCAAATTATTATTTTTCAATATGATCTAAGTCCAGTTCTATACTATTTGAAACGAATCTTTCTGTTAATTTGTGAAAGATAGAAACAGTAATAATGAAAAAACTATTACAAACCTTCTTATTGTCTATTGCTGGAAATTCGGACCAAAGAATCGAGAAATTGCAAAAGGTATCTAGTGGAACTTGCAACCTTAAGTTAATGATGGATATCATATCATTGCCTTTATGTTCCATTTATCTTCATGATTTGATTCCAGATCTTAATTTCTTGCAGGCATTAATATGTACAATTGCTTTGATAATCATAATACCTATTCTCATCTTCTAGTTCTTGTCACCGAAGTCTTTTGCTTATTCGCCGCTGCTTAAGGTGCTTCCTCAAACAAAAGGCGAGACAATGATATATGTAGAATTCTGATAGAGTTTCTATCATGTAGCTCTAAACCTGTAATGTGGGGTCAAAAAGATCGAGAAAATGAAAGAAAAGGAACAAGAAGATATAAGAACCTTTAGCCCCATTTAGCATTGTACATAACACAAAATCTATATATTGCAACTTCCAAAAATGGAACTGTATTTATCCATATCAGGTGGGTTTTATGTACAAGCACTATGAATTTACTGATATATATGAGTTAAAACATTGAAATCCTGAAATTTGTTTTGTTGCTGGTGTTTTGACTTAATGAAGAATGGCCATTTCCTGCTTTCAAAAGAATTATAGCTTGTATTCTTTGTTGAGAAAGTGCTTTGAAGTAGTTTTTCATACTTGAAAATGATCAACCTAGTTTACCAATTTCGTCATGAACCACGGGAAACTCATGCTTCATTCTTGGGGGGATTTACCGGCCATTTCTGCCGTGCATGATGATGTTATTAGATGGTGATGACGACGATAGAGAACGTCGAGGCTTCCATCACGCCTCAAGTAAAGATATTTTTAGTCTTTACTACTAAAGTGATGTTAATAGATGGGAAACTTGAGTGCTTGGAGTTGCTGATGCTTTTAAAAACGGGAATAAAGAAAGAGGCCATGGAACTGGTAAGAGATACCTTAATATAAACTTACAACTAAAGTAGGAATTCTTCACTTTAGGATTAGTAGTGATCAAGTTAGCTTTATACTTAACCACGTATGAAAGCATTATAAAGCTCATATTAAAAGCATCAAACCTAAACTCCATCGCCATTATACCTGTAGGCTTTAGCCCAGAGCTGCTATAGCCCAACATAATTAAATGAGTGGTCAGCTGATTTCCTCACTCACCACGAATAAAAGGGTTGTTCAACAACTTTATTGGGTTGTTTTATGATCAAAATAAAAATATTAAGCTTATACCTTTATACCTTAGTATATAGTAATAAATCAAGTCTTGTGGTTATTATGACAAGAATACCATCAGAATGATGATGGGTTGAAGTGGTAATCTAAGGTGATAATCGTCTTTTACTTTGAAAAGGGTGAGCATAAATTTGATCTCCCGAGTATTGGGTGCATTTTAACCTGTCACGCTTCTGGTTCAAATGAATCAGTCTCGAGCCATTGACGATAAAAAAGAGTGAGATTTGAGAATTGAATTGGTGAAGTCTTGTTCTCATTTAATTGAAGGGTACTCTAATTAATCCAGATAGGTATGAATGTGTAATTTAACTTATTTCAAGGTGGATGAAAAGGATTTGGTGGTGGGGATATAGCAAATTGTGAATGAAAATGACCATGCAACAGCTCATACTATTACATCACAATCAAAACTATATCAAATTTTCCTACCTTCTTAATAATTTCCTCTATAACACTCCTTTCAATTCAATTTACATTTCACTACTATATCTATCACCATACAACTAATGGATAAGGAAATTTAATTATAATTAGATGATAGCTGTCATTTTGCTTTTAAATGAGTCTTGCAAACCTTTGTATAACAATTAATAAACTTTGTTCTTTTGTAAATTAAATGTATATATATAATAGAGGAATTATCTTAGTCCAAAAAATCATTTCCACTTCTTAATTTGCACCAATAATTACTGCTTTATTTATTTTTTTTAGATTATGTCTTTGCTACAATGCTATTTGCCTCTCCTTTAGCATTGATTCCTATAGCCTTTACCTGCTTTTTCTATTTTAACAATTCTTCTTGTAAGATTCACTTGACATTGTTTTACTACTTACTAAGTAAAGTTTATTTTCCGGGAATTGAATTCTCACGTGAGCATGAAATGGAATCTTAGTTGGGCTAAGCATATAATATGACAAGAACAACCTCGGAGAAAACTCCCTTGTTTCATACTTTTCCGATTTTATTCCATACTCCTATGTTAAGGAAGATGATGCATGCATATTACTTCCTTGATCCTCTAGAATATAACTGCATTCTTTTCTAAGAAATAATGCAGCAATTTCCGTATTTTTTAATTTTCCTAATCAAGTTATCAGCTGACAATTTTTTGTCCATGAATATTACCACCAATTCTGACCGATTCAATATTTATAATTGGCTAAATAGCCCTTTTACTCCCTAACTTTGCAAATTTAGGACAAGTTGTCCCCTAAACTTTAAATTGTGCCACTTTGCCCCCTGAACTTTAAATTGTGCCACTTTGCCTCATGAATTTGTAAAATCAAGCCAATTTACCCCTGATTTGACGGTTGACTAATGGATTCCGTTAAGTCCCATAACATTTGCTGATGTGGCAAACTTTTGTTGATGCGGCATTTTCACGTCAGCTCTCATGTGGGCCCTATCTTAGCATTTAGGATCATGTGGGGCCCACATGAGCGCTGACGTGGAAGTGCCATGTCAGCATAAGTTTGCCATGTCAACAAATTTTTATATGGGACTTAACGGAATCCTTGAAGTGAAGGGGGGACTTGCCTGATTTTACAAATTCAGGGGGCAAACTGGCACAATTTGAAGTTCAGGGGGCAATCTCGCCTAAATCTGAAAAGTTCAGAGGGCAAAGAGCATATTTAGCCATTTATAGTTATATATATATATATATATATTCATTCTAATTCCTAAAATCATTTCCAAATAACTCTCTAAACTAAAAAAAATTTCTACCACATTTTGGTTCCATGAGAGTTCTTCTGGACTCGGGTCTATGCCAATTTCTTTAGGTGATCAATTCCTTTGATTATTTGTTAAATTAAATGTTCGCGAGGCATATATATATCAAGTTGAATAACACACATGACTTGGTTTCTACTTCAGCCAAATAACAAAATTCAATTTCCAAACAAAGAATTCAACATAAAGCTAGACTGTTTACAACTAATTGCAAAGCATGCTAGCAAGCAAGCAAACACAAACGGGAATCCTTGCCTAAATCATTGAGAAAAAAAAAAAAAAACTTTCGTAACAAGTTGACTGCATAAATGTAACGTCCCTTCCCATTTTTCTGCCACAAGAAAAACCCAAGAAAACAGGGTTCCCCCAAACTAAATTGTTTGGATTTTTGAAGCTGTAAATCTTGCACCAAAAGCAACAAACAGTAGTCTATACAAATAATATACTATATATATATTTTTTCTTTCAACAAAAAAACATAAACAAAGTTGTTTCTTGTGGAGGAAAGAACAGAACAGATCAACAAATAGTTGCATGGAAAAAGACTTGTAACAAAAAATTAGAACGCGTTTTTGTTGTTTGTTAAATTGGCTTTTTAAGGGTTCTACTAAGATTATTAGTTGTCACATACGCGGCTGCAATAATAATTAATTATGACTTTGACCCAAATTTTTTTCCTACTTGCAAGGTTTATGTAGTAAAATTAAAACGTGACAAATTCATTTATATAACTAAATGACTTGACCCCTGCTAGTTTTTATTGAAAATTAAATAAATTCGTATGAGAAATTTGGTCTATGATATGAAATTTATATTTATAATAATTCTAGATAATCTGGTTTAGATTATAATGCATTAAAACGTGTTCAGATTTAACATGGAGTGGCCTGCATGTCCCCAACTAAAGGAGATGCCAATAATTAGCAAACAGTAATTACCATTAGGAGTATGTAATTTTTTTTATATAAAAAAAAGGGTTCATTTTTCTTGCAATATTTAGGGGAGTGATTGACTGACTAAAATATCAAAATTTCAATACAGGGAAGACATCATATTCTTTGCTTTCGCTGTCATTCTTACAAAGACAGGGAGCATGTGAAGGCATCTATCTCTCTCTAGAGTACAAATTGTAATATTTATTACATTAAAATTCTTACATTATTCTTTGAAGTAATTAAGAGGATAATGACCCCACATTATTACATTAAAAAAAATCATTACATAACTCTCCATTTTCAACATATAATCAACAAATCTTATCAAATACTATACCCCCCTTTCATTTATAAAGCAAAGCATAGCATATACAAAGGCATAACCAAAAACCAAAAGGGCCAATCAAGCCAACCTACCACAAGCAAAAAAGCAAGAAAGAAAGAACAAAGTAAAGCCTAAAAAGGTTGCCCAAAAGTTTCCTTATTTACGCTCTCTTCCAGAAGTAAATACCAACCCAACTCTCAAAACATGGAGGATGATGAAGATATGACACCGTTTTGGCTCCAAACCACCGACAACCGCCGTCATCGCCGCCGTGTTCAGCCTTCATCTTTCTTTTTTAATACTGGCGTTCTCATTATTCTCTTGTTAGTCGTTGCATTTGCCTTCATATTCGTTATCATTCCTTCTTTTCTATCCTTTACTTCCCAAATTTTCAAGCCACAACTTGTTAAGAAATCATGGGACTCTCTCAATTTAGTCCTCGTGCTTTTCGCCATAATTTGTGGATTCCTTAGCAAAAACAATAGCAACAACGACAATGATTCTCGAAGTGGTTACGAAGATTACAAGTTTTCTAGTACTCCCAAACATGTCCGAAGTTCATCAAATCCGTCAACTCCACGGGAATGGTATGGATACTCATCAGCATCAGATCGGCCGGCTTATAGTTCATTACAAAGGTTGAGAAGTAGCAGCTCGTATCCAGATCTACGGCAGGAATCTTCTTGGGTGATGAACGGTGAGGATCGATGGAGATTTTATGATGATACTCGTTTGTATAATTTCAGGAGTCGGTCAAGGCGAGAGTACGATGAAGACCAAGTTTACAGGAATAATGTTAAGGATATTGCTGTTGATACTGTTCAGACGCCTCCGCCGCCGCCATCTCCTCCACCGCCGGCATTGACACATCAAGAACCAGAAGCAGCATCGCCTCCACGGCCTCCTCAGTCACCTCCACTGCAGCCTCCTAAGGTAGTAAGAAGAAAACCAAAGCGGACTTATGAAGATCCTAAACCTAAGGAGGAAAGTGAAAGTTGGGAAGTTATAAACAATACTGAAATGAAAATCAAACATTCTCTTCCACCATCGCCATCAGTACCAGCTCTGCCACCGCCTTCACCGCCTCCACCTCCGCCGCCGCCTCCACCAGCTGTGTTTGAGAAGAGGAGTCACAAGAGCGAGAAAAAGAGAGGTGGAGTAACTAAAGACTTCTTAATTTCATTAAGAAGAAAGAAGAAGAAGCAAAGACAAAAGAGCGTTGAAAACCTTGATGAATTTTTTAACCTCTCAACCCTGCCTTCATATCCACCTCCATCACCTCCGCCGCCACCTCCACCACCACCCCCACCACTACCTTCATTTTATCAAAACATCTTTTCTTCCAAAAAAAGCAAAGCCAGAAAGAACCATTCAGTCCCTCCAGCTCCGCCGCCGCCGCCGGCATTGGAAGCGCGTGCATCAAAAAGAGAATCCCAGAAACCACCGGTAACGACCCACAAACCTCCGTTGCCTGTCAAGATAAGAAATATTAAGGGTGCGGAGGAAAGCGTCGAAAGTGGGAATGAGTCGCCATTGAATCCAATCCCACCACCCCCGCCACCTCCGCCGTTTAAAATGCCACCGTTGAAGTTCGAAGTGCACGGGGATTACGTAAGATTAAAAAGCATTCGATCCGGGTCACCGGATTTTGATGATCCATTAAGTGGCGAAGGGAGTCCATCGGATGGCAATGGAAATTCAACGGGAGGCCCATTGTTTTGTCCAAGCCCAGATGTGGATACCAAAGCAGATAATTTCATTGCAAGGTTTAGGGCTGGTTTGAAGTTGGAGAAATTGAACTCTGTTAAGGGCAGGTCAAATCTTGGGCTTGATCCAGGCCCAAGTACTGTATAAGTAACACAGCCTTAATTTTTTTTTCTTTTTTTTTCTTTTTTTCTTTCTCTCGGTGAAAAATTTGTTTATTTGATTTGAGTTGTTTTTACTGTTTACAATATACAGAAGAAGAAGTTAAATTATACACAGATTTTCCAGTATCGAAGAGCTAGACATGTATTAATCTTTTTTTTTTTTACCAATAAATTATAAGTACATACTAAATAGCACAATTGGTCTAATTATTTGGATTTAATCTAAACGTTATCCTATTATTGGCTATACTTAATTTTTCCTTTTAGTGAAGGAAAATTCTAAACAACCAGAAAAATTGATCAGGATTTTGTCTATATCTAACTGCATGAAGCAATGCTAATCAACATTTGATCTTTGCATCACATTGCTTTAAGATCTTCAGATGTTATTAATCTTGAGTATACAAACTCGTCTGATGGAAAGCAATATCTTTTACTTCTAATTTTCAGTAATTGTCAAAGAAAAAGAAAATGAAGCAGGGGATTGAGCAGAGCTAGTGCTTCAATTTTGAACCTTAATCCTTGAAAAATAAGTTACGAAGTTCTATATCTCCAATAATGAAGTTCGGCTTATAAGTTAGGGAGGTCATGTGCATATATAGTACCAATGGTATATAACATATAGTACTACAATCATTTGTAAAGATATTTTAAGATTAGGACCTTGATCTTGTATTAAGCTTTTATCTTTAGGATGCTTTTGTTCTCTTGATCAAAATTAGTTTAGTTTAATACTCTTCTTTATTAACGCTTGCCTTCTATTTTGCTCCGAAGTTAGATAATGCTTTTTTTTTCCCCTTTTTTGCTACCATAGCCTGGAAGTGGAAGTTTAATATCTCATTTATTTATAATAATTGTACATCAGTTTCCTCTTCGTACAACTTGGTGGCAAACTAAAGAATTAACCTTATAAATGCCACTTGGACTTCTGGCCAAAAGAGATGCCACTTGGACTTAGTTCATATGGTATCGGTAGGGTGAGGGGTGAGGGGTATGGATCGACATCCTAAATCCAAATCAATCAAGTCAAATACTCCCCTCTTGTGTCAAAAATTCTAGTAACTGCAAGTGTATAAAATTATTAGAGTATTAGGTTTTAGAGGGATGATATTATTCCAAAGGTCTAATGTCCAAATTGAGTCTAAACCTTTCCAAACTTGCTCAATTTAAAGCTAAACCTTTAAACAGGACCAAACTGGGCCTAAATGTTGACAAATTGCACCAAAGTGAGCCTATTTTGGACATGATTATGGCGATGAAATACACGTGCCGTTATTACAATTTCAAATTTCCATCCAAAATAGATCCAATTTGGTGCAATTTGCCATTGTGAGCAAGCATAGTATTTCTAATATATAGATTAGTCACAATTGTAGTTTTGTCCATTAATGATCAAGAATATTGATGGAATCGAAATAAAGATTGAATTCAATTGAAGTGCACAATATTTCTAATTGATTAGTCACAATTGTAGTCTTGTCCCTTAATAATCAATTTTGATTAAATCAAAATAAAAGAACTGCTGTTGAAGTTGACATAAAAAAGTTTACATTCGATCATTCGATGGGTAAAAGATATACATGATTATAATGAATTGGTTTAAAACTCACGTGTATGGAAATCTTGACATAATAAGTAATTTAATTATAATAGAGCAACAAGTTCTAGTATAAGCGGGTAAAGGCAAGATACAATAAATCGATAGCACTGCATTGGGTTTGGCTCAGTGTGCCATTCAATAGGGCCACCATTTGAATTTTGACATTAAAATAGATCTATAATTCCTTAAGACACGCTTAAAAGAAGAAAAAAAATGTACTCTCCAGAAGGTTCCTGCTCGATTGTCCCATATTTATCATCACACCAATATTTATCATCACTAAGTTGAGTTCCTTGGCTGAAAAATTGTGTCTAATGCCCCAATCTCCTTAAAATTCCAATTCCAGCTACTGAGGCAGTACCATATGTTGTTAAGAACAACAATCTGCAAAAAACTTCAAAATTTGAAGTTCAACCTGGCAGCAACCAAAAAGAATCCAGATGTTACAATCTTTAAAAGGAAACTTAGCCTTTGAGTTTGATGGCTTTACACAACTTCTTGAACATTGATCAAATTGGGAAAGTAGAAGAAATAAACAAATTGATGAAACAAGACAGTTTATTATCAGCAGACAGTATGATATATCAAACATTTGAACTAAAAAACAAAAGATCCACCCTTTTATCCAGCTGGAAAAAAGTAAATTGAACCTTCATGTGGCTGCAAAAGACCTAAAAACGGTCACTTAATAAGTAAAGAAAAGTTTTAGCCTACAAGGATTCATATTCTACATGTAAAAAAAGACTAAAGATGAAGGATAGCCATAGCCTATGCAATTGTGTCCAAGATAGGCCAAAAATCGGAACTTGTCTAAAGCTGCCATGACCATTGAATCATGCAAATTGATAATTAAGTTGTCCTATGGCATCTAGGTACCAATACATACAATTAAAATGAGTTCAAATTGAAGGTCGAGATGTAAAATGTGTTTTTTCTCCATAGCCAAAACCTATGAAATTGATAGTCAGGATAATTACAGACATATCTCAAAGCAATATTCCTTTTTTGGAAAGCTATTGGAGAAATTTTTAGACTGACCTCTATTGTTGAGTAGTGCAACAACAATTGATACTGCACCCCCTGAAGAATTCATTATTCATGAATAAGAGTTGGCATTGAAAATGAAGAAAAGCCTTCTCACCTTACAACCTACTACATAGTTTCCATATAATATTCAGACCATTCTGGCCAATTTTCCCATGGTGATGAAGCAGATCAGAGCAACAAATATGCATTGGATACCTAGACCATGTAATTTCTTTGTAAGCCTATGGTCTAATAATCATCAACAATGAAAAGAAGAGAAAAGGAGGTGACAACAGAGCAAGAAATGAAGAGTAATCAAGAGGTAAAGTGAGCATAGAATAGCCAAATCAAAACATCGATCAACATATCAAAAGACAAATTCGATAACAACAGGAGGTGGCAGCAGAAAAAGAAATGAAGTGAAATCAAACACCTCCATAGTGTACATATATAGAAGAAAATACCTACATATTTGCAGCAATCTATCCTTTTTCTCTCTTCACATCCTTCCTTTTCAATTAGCTTCAACATGTTGGGTTTGAGTCCTAACATTCACTTCATTTGTTTAACACTATTTGCTGCCCAAAAAATTGTTGTCATCATGTTCAATTGTGAGTTTCTTTAGAGCAAAAAGAAAATTTAAGTTTTTTATTTGGACCTGACTTTTCACAAAGCAAAAGAGAATTGGTTTGAACAACATAGTACCTCAATGTCTCTCAATTGCAAGTGATTACACTAAGGTCTCCATCAAGAAGGAAGCCAGTTTGTTTGTACAAAATCTAAAATCTGCAAGTCAAAAACTACAGAATTTCAATTTGACCATGATACAGGGTTATCACACAAGTAATCTATAGTTGCACCTAAACATTATAGTAACAAATAAATGGTTTCAAACTTTGACAACTAAAAAACAAAACAACTTAACGAAGCTATATGCTATTTAATTTCCACCCATAGTTAAACTCATATGAATTGATTGTAATCTAGAGGACCCTTCCTATCATGAAATTTATAAGTTGCATTTTCTTAAGAAATTTATTTGCTCTCATAGACATCTTTTAAAAAACAGATGCAAGACCCAATTCGATAAATAAACCTTTTTTCTGGACCTTTTCACATAATTGCCCTGGAAGTTTCAAAATCAAGTTACCAATGGAAAATGATAAGGGGCCAATTTCAAAACTTCATACGAACAGTCCTAAAGCCTCTGCACTGCAGCTCTTTTTAACTGCTTGATAAAACTGATCACCTAGTGAACCTAAAGATTCAAAATCAGGTTTAGTAGCTGACAATATTCTGAACAGGGTTTTTTTTTAACAAATTGTTGTTCTTTAAGTCCATTTCAAATTTGAAGTAATCTAATTAATGCTAAGTGATGGAGTAAGATGCCACCTCAGGAAAAGTCAAGAAACCCTAATTAAAGATATTCATGAATCACTTTGCCTCAAAATACCAAGCCATGAGTAAAACATGGAAGCAACAGAAGAATCCCCTTTCTAAAAAGGCATTTAAAGAAGTCAACTAATTAAAAATAAAGAAAGCCATGGAAATGCCAACTAAAAATAAAAAATTGTGAGGAAATGAAAGTAATTAAACAATTGAAGCCAAAATCTCAGCCAATGTTCAACATGACAACATGCAAAGCAATTAGGCGCGCTTACAAAACAAGAAAAAGGATGAAGAAGAAGAAACTAACCCGATTCTTCACTCCCCAGACTTCATTGTCTTCCTCTTGATTGCTGTATTTGAGAAATTCCAAAATTGAAAAACAGATTCACCTTAGAGAAAAACAACAGATCCAACTTCAATAACGATAGTTAATTACTCCACAAATAAAGTGAAATTATCACAAAAAGAAAAAAAGATAACAAAAGTTATTGAGATAGTACGGTACCTGCCCCGGAAATGAAGAAAACTGAAGAATCACCAGCTTATATTTTATTATAATGATTTTTATAGCTGAACAGGTTCCTGCTGAAGGAAATAGGCATTCGTCCATATAAAACTAAAACGAAAATAGGAAACAGCTACAAATGAAAAGTATGTATAGTCTTTCCTTGCTGCCAAGCTATATATATATATATATAAACAAAAGGGTATTTTACAGAATTAATTTCTTACCAATTGAAAACAATTTCTTAAACCGAGCGGTTGACTGAAGCTGCATATTACCATCATCCCTCCATACATCAACGCTAAACAGCAAGAACCGAAACTCAAACGATAAACAAAGGACCAGGCAACAACATCATTCAAAAAATACATCAAAAGCATTGAAATGAGAAAAACTACAGACAAAAACAGGAACAAAATCTCTTGACCTGAACGAAAGCTTAAGAAGATGAAGGGTGAATAGGGCAGGAACAGAAGAGATGAGACCCAGTAACCAAAGTGAGCAAATTGGTAAGAGAAAATTCTAGAAGAGATTGAAATTAGGTGGAAGACGTCTGATGATGGAATTTGGCTGACAGAAGAAATAACAAAGCCCAAGGTTTGGTGATTATGGCAGCGGGAAAGTAGAATATAGAGAGGAGACCGAAAGGTTTTCAAATTTCAAGAGAGAAAAATGGGCATTAATTCCTAATATATACCCTGTGGATAACAAAAGGCAATTTTATCTTCCTCCTTTTTTTTTGCAAGAAAAAGGCAATTTTATCTTAGGGAGTGGTAAAATCAACCGAAGTCAACTCAAACTAAATTCACAAGTTTAACCCAAGACTCACTAAACCCAAATAACCCCAATGAAACCAATGTTACTAAAGCTGAAAATGGACCATCATTTAAACCCCAAATTAATAGTCTAACCCAACGTAATATATGCAAATCTATAACAAAGGTCTCAAATTAATTGAAGATGTAGAATGAAAATCCTCTGCCTCAATTTTGATACCCACTTATGCTTCATCCATTAAATAATGATATGTATCCTTTTTCAGTTTTTAATATTATTTCTTGTTTAGATTAGGGTCTCATGACCCCTTACATTACAAGACCTGGGAAAACAAATTCCCATAGCATCAGCTAAAAGTTAATTCAAGAATTACACTTTGAAAACTATGTATTTAGTATATATAGTATGATATTAAGGAAATTTAGCATTTTGCAATATCAATCGTGGAATCTACACCTATATAATACACTCTTAAATCATGTATGTATTATTTGAATTGGAAAATTGTAGAGAATTTGTAGGATTGTAGAAAAGTAGTGCTGTAGGGTTAATTATCAATAGTGCGAGGCTGCGAGCTATTGTAGGCTTCAATTAGCTCCGATTCTAATCGAAGGACTTCATGTAATTTTTGACTCTCAAATTATAAAGAATTATTTTTTTTGGTTAAAATTATAAAGAATTATTATATTCAGCAAATAAGCTTTATATCTTTGGCCCAAAAAAATAAGCCTTATATCTTTAATTTAGGTCCATTTGACCCATTATCTGTTAACTTCGATAATGGACTCTTTATTGGATAATATATACTAGTAGTATTTTTAAACGAGCCATGATTCACATAAACTAGCTAGTCTAATTGTTCAATTAAGAAATAATTCGATTAGGGGTACCAAAATTGATAGATTAAGAATCAAATTGACAATGTTCAAAAATGTTGCCATGGACTGCGATTCTCTATAACTATGACCCCCCTTTAGGACTTAGTGCCTTTACTTGTAAATAATAATAAAGTAAATGATATGAAACTTGCATTAGAGAGGAAAAAAAATGACTAGTCATTAAAGAAATGGTGAAATGGGAAAATTGTAAGATATTCTTTGTGTAATATGATGCACGCTCAAATTTGTTCAGGTAAGCTTGCAAATGGTACTGAGGCATCACGCCATCCTCGGCCAGATCACCCAAGAAATTTCATTTATTTATAACTAATTAATTAACTTACATGAAATAAAATAATGATCATTTAATTCACCGCATTGGACTCTATAAATGGAAATATTTATGTATTTGTTTTTTGTTTTGACAACTATATGCAGAGATCAATAATACCTCGGTTTAACCCAATTCCATCCGAAGAAGAATTACATAAAGTTGAAGAAGAAATTTCGGATGGGAGGATTTGATCGTGGCGAAGCATGCACATGTCATTGCGGCTGTGTTTTTTGGCACGCCATTTTATTTGAAAACTAAAGAATTAACCTTAAAATGCCACTTGGCCTTAGTGCAAGTGGTATGGGTACGGCCGTACGGTGAGCGGTAAGGAATATGGATCGACATCCTAAATTCATCAAGTCAATCAAGTCTAATAGTAGTATAGTACTCCCTCTTGTGTCAAAAAAGAATTAACTTAAATTGTATTTTAATTATTTAATTCAAAAGGCTATGTTTACAAGATTGCTTCACGTTTATATATTCACGTTTTTATTAATTAAAAACATGATAAGACCGGTCTATTAAATCGGTCCCACTGAGAATTAAATTGATTGTACCAGATTTTGATTATGATCAACCATTTTTAAAATTAGTGAATTCATAATTTTTTTTTTTAATATTTACAAGTTTACTTGCTTCGAGTGGAATTGGCTAATTATAGAAGTAAAGTTCTTCAAACAATGGTTTTCTTCCTTCATAAAACTCGAACTCAAGACCTTGTTTAAAGGAAACAAGTGACAAACCACTTGAACCAACCACTTATTGATTAGTTAATTCATAGATAATAAGATTCATTTAACCACTCCACCAATTATTCCTTCATATTTTATACGACTCATATATTGTATGTGAAATAATGTGATTGGAAAAATAGATCCTCGTTTGAAATAAATACGAGTCATATATTGTATGTGAATTATAACATGTAACATTTCAATCTAATTCAGAAGATATTATAAAGAACTAGATATTATCTCCGCGCATTCTCGTCGGCTTTTTTTTGTTTATGATTGTAACTGAATAATATTTTCGATTCCAAGTAAAATTTTATTTTATACGTAATCTATACCTTACAATTAAAGTTATTCCCAAACTGCTGTATGCTCAGTATTTGTCTCTTCTCATACTGACATTTGTGTATAGTTGATTGGTTGAGAAAAAACCAATATATATTATTATATATTTAAAATTCCAAATAATATTTATAAATAAGATTTAAAACATTGAATTATAATTAAAGTAAAACTCCAATAGTAGATGATATTCTAATAATGTTTTCTTTATTACTATCACATATAAAATTTTACTTAAAATTGAAATTACTTTGTTCTAATCATAAACTGGAAAACCCGACGCGAATGCGCGGGGATAATATCTAGTAGCAATTAAATTAAATGGAAGAAATATTGTTAGAATTCTAATGTCTATTCAAATAATTATTTACTGAAAAAAGGAAATGGAGTTTTATTTCGATTATAATTCAATATTCTAAATATTATTTATAAATAATATTATTTGGAATTCTAAATATATAATAATATATATTATGTTTTCTTTCAATCAATCAACTTTGGACAAATGCCAGCAGTAGAAAAGTCAAATACTGAGCAGTTCGGGGGTAACTTTAATAGTATGGTATGGTATGGTATAGATTTATTTAGTTTATGGGAACAATTTGAAATTTCATATTCTATATATGTATTATACAAGTTTGAGGGAAGTTATCAAAAAATCATAGGAAGGTTATCAAAATTTGTAGTTATCAAGATTTCATAAGGAGGTTTTCAAAATTTTATAGGGAGGTTATCAAAAATTTATAGGAATGTTTATCAAAATTTCATAGTGAGGTTATCACAATTTCATAGTATGATTATCAAAATTTCAAAGTGTGATTATTAACAATTCATATGGAGGTTTTTAAATTTTCATAACGTGGTTATCAATATATCATATGGAGGTTATCGACATCTCATAGTGTTGGTTATCAAATTTTCATTGGTAAGTTATCAAAATTTCATAGTGAGGTCTTCAAAATTCCTTAGGGAGGTTAACAAAATTTCATAAAAAGGTTAAAAAAATTTATAAAAAGGTTCTCAAAATTCAATAGTGTCGTTATTAAAATTTGGCTAATTGCTCAAATAAGGGCCTAACGTTTGCCAAAATTTTCAAATAAGGGCTCGGTCTTTTAATTGGCCAAATAAGGGCCTAACTTTATCGAAAATGCTCAAATAAGGACCCGATCTTTTAATTTGACCAAATAAGGGTCTAATGTTATCGAAAATGCTCAAATAAGGGCATGGTGTAAGTTTGGATGATGCGTGAGAATTTTCGATACCAGGCCCTTATTTGAGCAATTAGCCTTAAAATTTTATAGGAAGGTTATCAAAATTTCATAAGGATTAAGGAGGTCATAAAAAATAGTGTAACTATCATAATTTAATAGGGAGGTTATCATAATTTCATATGAATATTTCATTTAAACACGTTGGGTCACGTGCATTGTGCAATACACGTGAAAACTAAAACTATTACTATAGTCTAAATGTTCAATTAATTAAGAAATTATTCAATTAGGGGTCAAATTGACTAAAATTGATAGTTAAGGATCAAATTGACAAAGTTCAAAATTGTTATCATGGACTACGATTCTCTATATCTATTAATCCCCCTTTGAACCCGTTGGTAGACTCATCCATTATAACCAGATGTGTCACGCGAGTTAGATCCGAATTAGTCTGAATAAACCCTAAATACCGGATGGGGTAAAAAAATAATCCCCCTTTGACTTAGTTCCTTTACTTGTAAAAATGATATGAAAGTTGCCTCTTGTATGAGATTATAAGCCACCTTTTTTGTATCTTATATGATAAAATAAATCAAATTGACCGAAATTAAAGATGATCAAGAAATTAACTTGTGTAATTAATTGATTCCTCCAGAACAAAATCTTGTCCTCCACAAACCGCCATAGGCTCCAATTAGCTCCAAAGGCAAGATACAATTGTTAAGAACACCAATCTGCAAAAAACTTCAAATTTTGAAGTTCAACCTGGCAGCAACAAAATAGAATCCAAATGTGACAATCTTTAAAAAGAAACTTAGCCTTTGAGTTTGATGGCTTTAGACAACTTGAACATGAACTAAATTGGGAAAGAAGAAGAAATAAACAAATTGATGAAATAAGACTTTTTTTTTTGGAAAATTATCCTATTTACCGTGGAATTTAGTAGATTGTAAATGCATGTCTAGAATAGTGACATGTATCCCCTTAAAGACTAAATTGAAATATTAAAAACTTAATTAATTCTGGAATTGAGTACTAGTCAACATTTTTTTTTCGCACAAGAAATAACATAGTTTATTAACAGCAGACAGTATGATATCGAACATTTGAAATAAAAAAAAAAACAAAAGATCTACCTTTTTATCCAGCTGAAAGAAAAGGTAAATTGAACCTTGAGTGGCTGCAAAAGACCTAAAAACTGTCACTTTGTTATGCAATTTAAATAGTGACCTACATTAAGCAACCCACAAATCATTTACCCAAATGAGTCCAATTTCAAGAAATAAAACGTACTGAGAAATAATTCAAATAAGTCAGCAAAACAAATCTCATTATAGTACTGAGCATTGAGGTATACGTAGTTCTTTAATTAGCAGCAGAATATCTTTAAATTCCAGCTGCAGGCCATAATTTATATTGGTTAAGATGGTAGCAATAGCATAACATATCTAAACAGATGAAAATACAGCCCAAGATAAAACTCCAACAACCTATAATAGCTTACACCCAAACCTAAAATTCATTCACCGAAGTGAATTATATAATATAAAAAGAAAAAAAAATGTAAGGCAAAAGTAAAGAAAAATTTTAGCCTGCAATGATTCATATTCCAACTGTATTTTGGGTTGTCATCTTTATTTTCATGTGTGTTAAAACACCAAGAGATGCCCAAAACCAACTATGTCTATCGATTTAGCATATTTGGCAAGAATTATAGAAAAGCAAAAGAAATTAATTTTGCCATGATGTAGGCATGATATATAACACGAATTATATATATGATATAATAACAAATTCCACGGAAAAAGTAAGCATGAACTGAAATTTACATGTAAAAAAAGAGTAAAGATGAAAGATAACCAAGGCCTAGACAATTGTGTAATATGTAGAAGCAGATGAAGGGTGAATAGGGCAGGAACCGAAGAGATGAGACCCAGTAACCAAGAGTGAGCAAATTTTTTGTTGAGAGAGTGAGCAAATTGGTAAGAGAAAACTTTAGAAGAAAACTTTAGAAGATAAAGTTTTGACCAAAAAAGAAAACTTTAGAAGAGATTGAAAGGTGAAAGACGTCTGATGATGGAATTTGGCTGACAAGAAATAACGAAGCCCAAGGTTTGGTGATCATGGCAGCGGGAAAAGAGAATATAGAAAGGAGACCGAAAGGTTTTCAAGAGAGAAAAAGGGGCATTAATTCCGAATATATACCCTGTACGTGGATAAAATTTTATCTTCTTTTTTCTTTTTTTTGGCAAGAAAAAGGCAATTTTATCTTAGGGAGTGGTAAAATCAACAGAAGTCAACTCAAAATAAACACAACTTTACTCTACCTTAACCCAAGACTAAACCCAAATAACCCCAATGAAACCAATGTTACTAAAGCTGAAAATGGACCATCATTTAAACCCCAAATAAATATATGCAATATGCAAATCTATAACAAAGGTCTCAAATTAATTGAAGATGTATACATGTTGTGGCTCTAATATGAGATGCTATTAAATTATTGAATCTTATAGAAGATAAGATCCCTAAACAGTTGGAAATTAATGTATCATGTACAAAATAAAATGATAGAATATCGGAGGAGATGACATTTAGTACCGCAGAATGGATATTGTAGAAGATACACATTGTAGCCCGAATAAAATTCATGGAAATTTATAATTCCTTGAAGATATATATGGTATAATTCCTAAATCATTAACCAAAGGCATACAAGAAAAAGGAAATAAAAGATTAAATGCTTGAAACATGTTGTGAGGCGGAGAATATCCAATGGCTCAAATTAATATTGGACCATAATTTACATCAACAACTACAAGAAAACATCAAATTAATGGAGTATGACTCAAATTAATAATGGAGCATGTCCCAAATGAATTAAAGGAAAAAAAGGCTCACAGGAAAAAAAAAAGTTTGTAAATAATAGACAACTAAAAAATGGGAGCTCAATGAAAAAACTAAACCAACCCCTCACTAACCCAAAGCTAAGTATATTTAGGCATAAAATACCAAACATCAAACCTTGATTTAACTTTTACTTCAAAAAAAACCTTGATTTAACTCAACCATAATCAAGTCTAACTAAACCATGATTAAGGAATGCTTAACTAAACCATGGTCAACTCTAACTCAATGATGATTAAAGTGCAAAATTGCCCTTTAAGAAATCTAGCATAAGAGTTAAGAATTATTACACTTTGAAAATTATGTATTTTTAGTATAATGTATTTTAGTATAACATATCAAGGAAATTTAGCACTTTGCAATATCGATCGTGGAATCTACCCCTAACCCCTATATAATACACTCTTAAATAATGCATGTATTATTTGAAATTGGAAATTTGTAGAGAATTTGTACAACTGTAGAAAAGTAGTGCTTTAAGGTTAAATATCAATACGACTGTCTTTATGTTCCCTGCGAGCTATTTTAGGGCTCCGATTCTAATAGAGGGACTTAAGTAATTTTTGACTCTCAAATTATAAAGAAATATATTGAGCAAAAGCCTTATATCTTTAATTTGACCCATTATCTGTTTACTTCGCTAATTGACTCTTTATTGGAGTAATAATAACTAGTATTTTTAAACGTTTATTAAAAAAAAAGTAATTTTAAATGAGCCATGATTCGCATAAACTAGTCTAATTGTTCAATATTAAGAAATAATTCGATTTTGCACCAGGAAGAAATAATTCGATTAGGGGTACGAAAATTGATAGATTAAGGATCAAATTGACAAAGTTTTAAAATGTTGCCATGGACTTATTCCTTTACTTGTATTATTAATAAATATAAATAATATATAATAAATAAATGATACATGAAAGTTGCTTCTTGTACGAGATTGTAAGTCACCTTTTTGGAACCTTACTAGTCTTTACTTCCACGTGCGTTGCACGTGACCCAAACTCGATAATCCGTCCAATCCAACTGAACTCGACTTGATCAGAGAAATTAAACGACCGATGACCCGACAAATTCGTAATCCGAATGACCCGTGAAATTAACCCGGATGACCCAAAGATACTATAAACTAAAATTATATTTTATTCAATAAAATCCACATTATTATAATTTTAACCATTCTAAACTATAATTTATTCAATAATAATTATATTATTGTTATAATTTTACCTATTATGATTGAATTTGTTAAACTCCATTATATGAACAACTATTATATATGAATAAATACTAAATAAGATTATAATTAGTAATTTGTTTTTTACATAATGAATAAATAATAATAATTAATTAGTAATTTCTTGACAATTTTTCTATTAGGAAAGAACATAAATTTAGATATTATATTTAATATTTATTTGAACATACACCCCAGTTCATACTTAATTACGTATTTAATATTCAAAATTATTAATATATAAAGGGACACATGTCAACTCTTTAATCCGTATATGCAGTTTACTAAACTTAACCGATAGTGAATTGTAAAATAGATTGAATAATTAAGACATTAAATAAATTTAAGAATTAAACATTAAAAAATTCAAGGCTGACCCAATTGATCCGAGTCCTAGACCCGAGAAACCAAAACCCGAATGATCAAGAACTCGAGTGACCTGAGGTCAAACCCGAACCAGCATGACCCTAAACCCAGCAAACCCGAGACCCGAATGACCTGAACCAAGATGAGCCGAAACCCGAATGACCCGAGAAAATTACCTGACACATTTGACCTGGTCCAAGATGACCCAACCTGAAACCCGTCCAACCCGCCCGATTGACTTTTTTTTTTTTTTGCATTAACTCTTATAACTTTATAAGTCAAAGGAAATAATTGTATGTTACTCTTCTTTTATTTTAAAATTTTAAATTCTTGTTATACACTCCAATACATTAAACTACCAATACGTACACTTCAAAAATAGAAAAAATCAATCACAATAATTAAATTTTAAATAAATTTTTAACTTAGTTAGTTTTTAAAAAAATATGAATAATTAATTATTAGACACCTTCTTTTAACTTTTAAACTTGATAATAATACTTTTATTAGTTTATATTATAATTGAAATGGGTCCAAACTCCAAACCTACCAAAAAGCCTCCAAATTTTTTAAAATTAAAATGGTAAAAATAAAATATTTATAAAAAAATATTGAATTTAATTAAATAAAAATAGAGTTTTTAGTAGAATAACTGTAAAAGTTTATTTCTAAATAAAATTGTAAAATTTAAACAATTTTATTTAAGGAATTTTTTTAAAAATTGTAATATATCTAAGTTTTTTTAATTAAATTAATAAAATGGTAAAAATAAAATAGGTATATAAATAAAAAATAGAGTTTTTATTTGAGTAAAACTATAAAAGTATATTTAAAAATTCTAATATATAAAAGTAAAAATTAAAATAGTTATAAGGATATTAGATTTAATTAAATAAAAATAGAGTTTTTAGTTGAGTAAAACTATAAAAGTTTAAACAATGACATTTAAGAAATATATTCGAAAAATAAGGGTATAATGGACAGATATATACGAAAAATAAGGATATAATAGGTGATTCAAAAGTTTTACAAAACTCGTACTTTTATATATAGTATAGATATATATGAGTATAGGAAAAAAAAAATCAAATTGACCAAAATTAAAGATGAGAAATTAATTTGAGTAATTGATTCGATCGAGAACAAAAACTTGTCATCTACAAACCGCCATTGGCTTTAAATTAGCTGGAAATCTGTTATTAAAGACTTGATAATGTAATTTCATGGCTCTTGAGTCTTGAACTATAAGGAATTGAGCAATAAGCCTTATTAGATCTTCCATTTTTTTCTCTCCCTTGCAATAAAGGCCGTTGAATCTAAGAGGATTATTATCAACCTCAAACTTTCTTTTATGAACTTCCCGTCTAATAGGCACTATTGTAAGTTGTAACTATCAATTTATTAAATAAATAAAAGATCATGTTGTTTTGTGAAAAAAAAAAAAGTGTTTTACTTCTTAAAGAAATTGTTCAAGGAGTAACTTTCATCATGCACGGCATTTGTTCTTGTTGTTTCTTTAGTGAATGTCATTTTAACACAATTCGTTAATTCTTTTTTAGATTTCCAAAGCTAAATCCTTAGTACTTACTTTATTTATTTCTTATTTTTAATATTTCTTGATAGCTCAAATTAAGTTGGTTAATTAGTTGAATAGCCACTTTTGAACTTTATAAGATTAGGATATATTGATTCTTAACGTTAAATTGTGTTACTTTTTCCATTAAATTTGAAAAATCATGACATTTACCTGATGACATGACAGAGTGACTAACGGATCCGTTAAATTTCATCATAATTGCTGACCTGGCTTTTACATTTCAACGCTCATATAGGTCCATTCTAACATTTAGGATCATGTGAGCGAGCATTGACATGGAAAAATCACGTTAGCAAAAGTTGACCACATTAACAAATCTGGTCAGATTTAATGGAATCTGTGAAGTGAAGATGATATTGTCATGATTTTCCACATTCAAAGGTAAATGTGGTACAATTTAGAGTTTGTGGTATAATCTATCATATATTTGTAAAGTTCAGGGGGACAAAGTGACTATTCAAGGTTCATTAATTGGTTTGAAAATTGCAAGATGCTTAAATAAGTACTTCCTCCATCTTGTTTTATCTATAACCACATCGCCGATATTAAGGGTGCGTTTGGCATTGCTTTTGTTTTCTATTGCCAATTTTCTGTTTTTGGAAACAAAACAGTGAAAACATATTTGGTAGACTGTTTCCGTTTTCAAAAATTTTGGAAACAGAATCAGTGTTTTGGAAAAAAGTTGAAGCAAGAATTTTGTGTTTTCATGTTTTTCCAAAACACTTTCAAAACACAGAAGCAAATTGATGAATAGTAACAAAAATGCTTTTTCACCAATATTTTTAAGTTTTTATTTAAAAACATGCAACAAAATTGTATATATCCAAACATGTTTTTGTTTTCAAAAAATTGATAGCGTAACAAAAACAAAACGAAAGCGAAATAAAAACAAAAAATGAAAAACGAAAACGATGCCATACGACCCTAAGAAAGTTGGTTTTTAGAATTCTATGCAGCTTTTACAATACTTTCTATTTATCTCAATTTTACTTAACATTTATTTCTCTTTCCACATCTAATAAGATAAAAAATAGTAAAAATTGTATGAGACAGATAATTTGAAATAAGAAAAAAATCTAAAAAATAGACAGATAAAAGGGACGAAAGGAACCAATAAAGGGTTGGATACAATAGTAAGCAACTTGTTTCAGTTTAACATGATATCAGGTTTGAGATTTTATGTACAAAACTGCTCTTATTAGTAAATTCATTTACCAAAACCATGTACGAATATACGGGTTAAATCCAAATTAATTAGATCAAAACTCGGAATACATACGATGTACTTAAAAAATATAGAGGGAGTAGTATGCACTATACTAAATTATTACTCCCTCTGTCCCATTATATAAGTCCCTTTTAACTATATCATCAAGATTAAGAAAATTAGTTATGACACAAAATTTTATGTACTTTTATCTTTATCTTCTATTTTTACCCTTGATCTTTTTCCCCACTAATTCTCTCTCCTCCTACTCATCTTCTTAACTACCAAGGATAGTTTTGGAAATAACTAAAAAATATGCATTGGAATTGATAAAGAGACTTATAAATTGAGACAAAGAAAGCTTTTAGAAGGGGACTTATATTATGGGATAGAGGGAGTATAATATAAGGTCGTGTGGATTTAAGGCTCAGATTTAAATACACCACAAAAAGCAAATATTGACGCCCCAGATCCGTTTCCATTATTCTCACGCAACTCATTTGTTTATTTATTAAGAAAAAACAAAAAAAGGAAACATTTCATTTTTTTTTCACAAAAGAAGAAAGCAACTTTGTTTTTCAGCTACAGTCAACATCACATCAAGCTCTCTTACCTGCTCTAATGGACAAAAAAACGGAGGGAGTGGTATGCACAATGAATTATAAGGTACGGCTTAGATTTAAACACACCCTCCAAAAAAATATTGACGGCCCAGATCCATTTACGTGAGAATAACGCAACCATTAAAACAAAGCTCATTCATTTTTTTTTTTCAGAAAAGGAAAAAAACCTTTTGACGACCGTCCCTCTGACTCTCTCTCTGTAGACTGTAATCACTGCTTTTCTCTCCAATGGCGGTAATAAACAAATATTTTTTCTTTTTTTTTAATAATTTCTTTAAATAATTAATTTTGTTTCTCTCACCTAGTCTCACTGGATTTTTATTTATTCCAGTGTCCTAATCGCAACAAAACAACAATTGAACTTTTGTTTGAGTCTGACGAGCTCTCTTTCAGCTCGTCCAACGCTAAGGTAACTTCATATTTTATTGTTTGTTTGTTTGTCTTTTTTTTTCTTGCTTTGCTTAATTGTTTATTGTGTTTTGTCTAGAGCCTCCAGACTCAACTGAATGAGCTTGTCAAGAAGTATGGACCAAAGGCTACTGCTATTCTCCTTAGTCTCACGGAGTATGATGAAGACGATGAAGTGAGTAACTTCTGATATATTTTCCCTCTATATTTCTTTGGTTCTTTGTTAATTTTTTTTAATCTATTTTCCCTCTATATTTCTTTGGTTCTTTGTTAATTTTTTTTTGTTTGGCAGGAGTCGCCCTGTGATGAGGAGGAAGAGTAGGTTTTAGCCAATGGGGTTGATTTAGTTCTGTTTTCGTTCTGAAGGTTGATTTAGTTCATTTAGTCTACTGGACTTGAGATATTGCTGTCATGGATATTTAGGGTTTTCTTTTACAAGACCCGGTTGGATTTTGCTTCTGAAATTAAAATGGTTGAATTTTAGTTTAAGATCACATAAATTTGTATGGAAAAATAAAATGCGATAGTGCTGGACGGCGTGATGACAATTGCATTAGCTAGTGCATTTTATATTGGCCTATCACCATTTATTTTTCTATACTGAAGAAGATGTATTATCGGTGTGATGGGATGGCCTTCATGACCTCCCCCGAGCGAGTTATATAAGATTCAACACCACTATATAATAGCAATCCCAACTAAGAGACTGCTCACAAGTGATAAAATTCATGGGTGACACTTGTCACCCTTAGTGGCAAAAAGGGGATTATATATGAAATAGTCTTCAAACATTTCAACTTATGCTAATGTGTCTCTTTGTTATTTCTACACAATCCGTCAACTTAAATTTTTTTTGTAAAGCCTTCAAACATTTATACTTTATGCAATTTAATCCTCGAATATTTTATTTTATACAATTTAGTCCTTCATTTTTATTTCTTTAATTGTTTCACTTATTTTTTAATTTTAACTCATTTATAATCTATAAAAAATGATTTAAAATATTTTTTATTAGTCGTTAAATTTGTGTGAGTGAAAATTAATTGCCATGTGCACAAATGATAAAAAGTGTTGCTCCAGCGAAACACGGCCGAGATTTGCTAGTTTAAATAAGATTAGACTTTACCCTATCAAATGCTGATGTCTGCACAGTATTATACTTATTAGATTCTTATGTTTACACATTATTGTATTTCCTATTATCATGAGACTGCGGTTTTGTTGTTTACTATTGTTGCGCCAAAAATCTCTTTGGGTAGAGTTTTTGTGAAAAACTTAATAGCAGTGTGGGGCGTGCCAGTCATTTTGCTGAAAATGACAAAGAAGTTGTAGAAACATTTTGGTGGTGCGCGTAGCACAAAAGTAAATCAGACCGAGTGAGTTGCGGGAATTGGATCAAAGTCACACCGGAGCATTTAAATCATCGATTCCAAATTGACTGTAGAAAAGTAAATGTTTGAAAAGATTTCTTGCTTTGAAAATTGATTGGAAATAACAAGCTGGTTGTTATTCATATGGAAAAACAGAAATGTAAATGTTTAACGTCTTGAGACGAAATTGAAAGAGAAGAAAAACTCGCGGAGAGTTGATTTAACGTCCTGAGACGAAACTGAAGTTGAGAAATATTTATTTATAAATATTATTTGGAATTCTAAATATATAATAATATATATTAGTTTTCTTTCAACCAATCAACTTTGGACAAATGTCAGCAGGAGAAGAGCCAAATACTGAGCATACAACAGTTCGGGGGTAACTTTAATAGTATGGTATGGTATGGTATAGATTTATTTAGTTTATGGGAACAATTTAAAATTTCATATTCTATATATGTATTATACAAGTTTGAGGGAAGTTATCAAAAAATCATAGGGAGCTTATCAAAATTTGTAGTTATCAAGATTTCATAAGGGCATTATCAAAATTTTATAGGGAGGTTATCAAAATTTTATAGGAAGGTTTATTAAAATTTCATAGCGAGGTTATCACAATTTCATAGTATGATTATCAAAATTTCAGAATGTGATTACTAACAATTCATATGGAGGTTTTTAAATTTTCATAACGTGGTTATCAATATATCATATGGAGGCTATCAACATCTCATAGTGTTGGTTATCAAATGTCCATTGGTAAGTTATCAAAATTTCATAGTGAGGTCTTCGAAATTCCTTAGAGAGGTTAACAAAATTTCATAAGAAGGTTAAAAAAAATTTATAAAAAGGTTTTCGAAATTCCATAGTATCGTTATTAAAATTTGGCTAATTCCTCAAATAAGGGCCTAACTTTTGCTAAAATGTTCAAATAAGGGCCCGGTCTTTTAATTTGGCCAAATAAGAGCCTAATGTTATCGAAACTGCTCAAATAAGGGCCCGACCTTTTAATTTGACCAAATAAGGGCCTAATGTTATCGAAAATACTCAAATAAGGGCCTGGCGTAAGTTTGGATGAAGCGTGAGAATTTTCGAAGCCAGACCCTTATTTGAGCATTTTGGCAAACATTAGGCCCTTATTTGAGCAATTAGCCTTAAAATTTCATAGGAAGGTTATCAAAATTTCATCAGGATTAAGAAGGTCATAAAAAATAGTATAATTATCATAATTTAATAGGGAGGTTATCATAATTTCATATGAATATTTCATTTGAACACGTTGAATCATGTACAACGCACGTGAAAGTTAAAACTAGTACTATATCTAAATGTGTTCAATTAATTAAGAAATTATTCAATTAGGGGTCAAATTGACTAAAATTGATAGATTAAGGATCAAATTGACAAAGTTCAAAATTATTACCATGGACTACATTCTCTATATCTATAATCCCCCTTTGAACGCGTTGGTAGACTAACCCACTATAACCAGATACGCGATGCGGGTCGGATCCGGATTAATCAGAACAAGGCCTGGATACCGGATGGGGTACCAAAAAATAATCCCCCTTTGAACTTAGTTCCTTGTAAAAATGATATGAAAGTTGCTTCTTGTATTAGATTATAAGCCACCTTTTTGGTATCTTATATGATAAAATAAATCAAATTGACCGAAATTAAAGATGATCAAGAAATTAACTTGTGTAATTAATTGATTCCTCCAGAACAAAATCTTGTCCTCCACAAACCGCCATAGGCTCCAATTAGCTCCAAATCTGTTATTAAAGGCTTATTAATGTAATTTCATGGCTTTAATCTGTTATCAAAGTTATTTTCTGAAGTTATTCTCTGTTTTCTTCTTTGTGTGAATGCGGGTATATATTTGGTTTTCAAAATGTGCTCTTATTATTAACCCTTTTCAATTCGAATTTCAGTCCAATATATATAAAGCTTGTTATATATATATTTGCATATACAATACAATATAAAGCTTGTTTAATGCATATATTATCTATTTTTTTTACCCCATTCGAGATGCAGGGTTTTGTCTTGACTAATCCGGATCCAACCCGCGTCGCACACCTGATTATGGTGGGTGAGTCTACCAACCGGGACAACTGCGTACGCAAGGTCTCAAACTTAATGCATATTATCTATAATAACTCCTAGAATAATAATAACTATATTTTTTAAAATTTTTTAAATAAAACCAATACATTGATTTCAAAAAGAAAAAAATCAATATTTATTAAATAAAACCAATATTCTTTTTTGATTGTATCAAAAAAAATTCTTTTTTGAGATGATTTAATGGAGATAGCAATGGCAGCCCATTTCCTCAGTCGGCTTATGCTAGCGGTCTCCGGCACTCTATGGCCCAGCCCCCAGCCCAGCCCATGCTACTGTAGTCCTCCTGGACGAATATTGCTCTACAACGGTTGATGCAAGAAACCGATTATATACAAAGACCATCACGAGATTGAGATTTTCTTTTTTATTTGCTCACAAGCAATGAAGGACATTATATTGTTATTTTTTTTAGAGATATATTGTTTTTTTTTTATATTGTTAGAGATATATTGTTATTAATTATCTATACTATATATAAAAGTACGAGTTTTGTAAAACTTTTGAATCGCCTATTATATCCTTATTAAACTTTTGAATCGCCTATCGTATCCTTATTTTTTGAATATATTTCTTAAATGTCATTATTTAAATTTTTATAGTTTTAGTCAACTAAAAACTCTATTTTTATTTAATTACATCTAATATCCTTATAACTATTTTATTTTTACCATTTTACTTTTATAGTTTTACTCAACTAAAAACTCTATTTTTATTTGATTAAATCTAATATCCTTATGCCTATTTTATTTTTACAATATTACTAATTTAATTAAAAAGTATAGATATATTAGAAATTTTTAAATATATTTCTTAAATGACATTGTTTAAATTTTACAGTTTTTTGTTAAAAATAAACTTTTACAGTTATTATACTAAAAACTCTATTTTTATTTAATTAAATTCAATATTTTTATAAATATTTTATTTTTACCATTTTAATTTTAAAAAATTGGAGACTTTTTGATAGTTATGGACCCATTTCAATTTTATAATATAAACTAATAAAAGTATTATTATCAAGTTTAAAAGTTAAAATAATCAGTTGCCTAATCATTAATTGTTCATTTTTTTAAAATAATTAAATTAAAATTTATTGAAAATTTAATTATTGTGATTGATCTTTTTCTATTTTTAAAGTGTGTATTGGTAGTTTAATGTATTTGAGTGTATGACAAGAATTTAAAGTTTTTTTTTTTTTAAAAAGAGTAATATGCAATTATTCCCTTTGACTTATAAGGTTAGAGGAGTCAATTGGGCGGGTTGGACGGGTTTCCGGTTCTGGTCATCAGGGTTTAGCCCAAATGAGTCAGGTAATTTTCTCGGGTCATTCGGATTTCAGATCTTCTAGATTCAGGTCATTCGGGTCTCAGGTCTAAGGTCAGACGGGTTCGAGTTTTGGCCTTAGGTCACTCGGGTTTTGGGTTTTTCGGCTTTATGACTCAGATCAATTAGGTCAGCCTTTAATTTTTTAATTTTTAATTCTTAAATTTATTTAATATCTTTATTATTCGATTTATTTTACAATCGACTACCGATGAAGTTTAGCAAACTGCATATACGTTGACATGTGTCCATTTCTATAGTAATTTTGAATATTAAATATATAATTAATTATGAAGTGGGAGTATGTGATCAAATAAATATTGGTTATATAATATCCAAATTTATGTTCTTTCATTACATCAATTAAAATTATAAATTAATTAATAATATATGTATCCATAAAAATGAAAATAAAATTACAACCCTTACCGGTGAGATTATTAGTACGGTAGTAAAACCTAATTGAAAAAAAATTGTCAAAAAATTACTAATTAATTATTATTATTTATTCATTATGTAAAAAAACAAATTAATAATTATAAATTTAACATGAATTATTCCTAGAACTGATTTAATACTTATATTCATGAAGTTTAACAAATTTAATAAAATTATAACAATAATAAAAAATTTATTGAATAAATGATCATTTAGAATGGTTAAAATTATAACAATTTGGATTTTAATGAATAAAATATAATTTTAGTTTATAATATTCTTGGGTCATTTGAGTCATGATTTGTCGGGTTTGGATAGGACAAGTTCAGGTCCATTTACTTTTTATGCTCAAATCGGGTTCGGTCAGTTGGATGCGTTATTGAGTTTGGATCAAGTTTTGACCACTATACTTATAATTAATTTAAATTATTTTTTTAAACTTAAACACAATGGGTAACGTGCAACGCACGTGGAAGTGAAAACTAGTATCAGTATAAGTATACTAGATCACTGCAAGTGTATGAAATTATTATAAGGATAATTTTAGAAAGATAATATTATTCCACTAAATTCAAATAGTTTAATAGGAAAGTGAACTAAAGTGCCATTGTGAGATCTTTTAGCAAAAAAAAAAAAAAAGTGCCATTGTGAGGAAGCATAATATTTCTAATAGATTAGTAGCAATTGTAGTTTTGTCCATTAATGATCAAGTATATTGATTAAATCGAAATAAAGATTAAATTCAATTGAAGTGCACCATATTTCTAAAAGATTATTCACAATTGCAGTTTTGTCCCTTAATGATCAATTTTGATTGAATCAAAATAAAAGTTAACTTCAGTTGAAGTTAATATAAAAAAAAAGTTTACATTTGATAGGTCAAAGATGTACATAATAATGAATTGGTTTAAAACTCACACATGTATGGAAGATATCTTGACACAAGTGATTGAAATAGAGCAAATTCTAGTATATGCGGGTAAAGGCAAGATACAATAATTCAATAAATCGATAGCATTTGGCTCAGGCCCGACATTCATCAAGGCCACCATTTGAATTTTTACATTAAAATAGATCTATTTAAGACAAGCTTAAAGGAACAAAAAATGTACTCCATAATATCATCAAATGTAGACAAACAAAAGATGGGCTTATTATAACTAAGTCGAATTCCTTGGCTGCAAGTTTGTGTCTAATGCCCTAATCTCCCTTAAAATTTCCAGTTCCAGCTACCTACTGAGGCACCATATGTTGTTAAGAACACCAATCTGCAAAAAACTTCAAATTTTGAAGTTCAATTTGGCAGCAACAAAAAAGAATCCAAATGTTACAATCTTTAAAAAGAAACTTAGCCTTTGAGTTTGATGGCTTTAGACAACTTGAACATTAACTAAATTGGGAAAGAAGAAGAAATAAACAAATTGATGGAAAATTATCCTATTCACAGTCAGCGGAGTTTAGCATACAGCAAATGCTTGTCTAGAAGAGTGGCATATTTCCCCTTAAAGACTAGACTGAAATGTTAAAAACTTAATTAATTATGGAATTGGATACTAGTCAACATTTTTTTTCCGCACAAGAATAAGACAGTTTATTAACTGCAGACAGTATGATATCGAACATTTGAAATAAAAAAAAATGCACCCGAGTTGTTAGCTCAACTGGTAGGTGCACCGTGCCTGGACCGTGAGATCCTGGGTTCAAGTCTCACGGAATGTGAGTTTAGTTTGTAATTTGTTTATTTGTGTATTTGTGTATTTGGTAGGTAGATGGTTTATTTATGGTAGTTTCTTAGTTTGAGTTGATTTCTCATTAGATGTTTGGGCATATAGAAATTTATTCAGATTATAATGAGATTTCACATGCACTCACTAAAAAAAAAAATAAAAACAAAAGATCTACCTTTTATCCAGCTGGAAAAAAGGTAAATTCAACCTTCGAGTGGCTGCAATTGCAAAAAGACCTAAAAACGGTCACTCTGTTATGCAATTTAAATAGTGACCTCGATTAAGCAACCCACAAATCATTTGCCCAAATGAGTTCAATTTCAAGGAATAAAACGTACTGAGAAATAATTCAAACAAGTTGATCGGTCCATGCTGACGCGTCGGACATTTTTTGTTATAGATTTTGTTATTATTATTTGAATATAGAAAGAATTTCGTTTCAAAAATTTGAAATTTTATTAGTATTTTGTGTATTTGTGAAGTAGTTTGTCATTTAAATAGATCTCAATTTTCTATATATATAACTTATTAATAATGGTGGTTGAGTTTTATAGCTGTAAATTCATTTTTTGTTGATAAAATCGTAGCTTGCAATCTATTTCTTATTCTCAGACATTAACCTTTGCTACTTAAAAATATCTTCTTTCTCATAAATCTAATTAAATTTTTTCTATCACTATAGTTCGAAAAAGATGAGAAACGTTTTTATTTTTTGAAAGAAAATCATTAAATTAAAACAAAACCAATTAGTCTGAAGACTTTAATGGGTTTTACATATAAAATTACAGAAATAGCGAAATTAGAAAGAACAAAAGGAGGACATAAAGTGGGCAAATGAGTCTTCAAAGTGGCAAAAGACCGAAATGAATTGTGAGAAACTAATTAATGGCCTTCTTAATAAATAAATAATACATGATTTGATGGTCAATAAATGCTTTCACATTCAATTGGTTAAAAACTCTTGCAAGTTACAAAAAAGGGCTTGAGGAAAAGGAAATGGTGAGAAACTAACTGAGGGCCTTCTTAGTAATTAACCAAATGAGAAAAGACATAAAAGGACAAAAAATATTCAAACCGAGCTTCTTCATCGATTCTCAAAAAAAGCTTTTAGTAATATTTCTGGGTGTTTCAAATAATATTTAGTATATATATAAGTCAGCAAAACAAATCTCACCATAGTACTGAGCATTGAGGTATACGTAGTTCTTTAGGGTAAAAGTACAAAATTGGTCCCTGAAGTGGAGCGACAATAGCAAATTAGTCCCTCATGTGAAAAAAATAAGCAATTTAGTCCATGAAATGGAGTTAACCGAGCAATAGGTCTGTTTCGTTACAAGCCGTCAGAGGATCTGTTAAATTGGCCTACGTGGCAGTGAACTCGTCAACTCCAGGTCCGTTTCGTTACAAGCCGTCAGAGGATCTGTTAAATTGGCCTACGTGGCAGTGACCTCATCAACTCTGCTAACGTGTCATTTGCAACGTCATTTTTGAGAATGAAAAATTAAAAAAAAACAGAAAAAGGAAAATTTATTAAATAAAAAATTAAAAGGAAAAAATCCTAGACGAAAAAAATAATTATCATTTTTTTCTTAAAAAACACATATATTTCAGATTTTTCTCTAAAAAATTGGATCAAACACCTATTTTTTCAATAACAAAAGATGAACACTTTGAATCCATCAAGTATAATACCCATTCAAAAACCACTTAGAAAAACCAAAAAGGAATAGGAAAGGAAAAGAAAAACCAAAATAACCCACCATCGTTTTACTAGCAAACCCACCATCGTTAAAAGCATTACACAGTGTAAAGAAGCAAATATATTATGGGCTGAGGAAGAGAGTTTAAAGAAGTATTGACAGTCCATATCGGGTTAGGCTAAATTTGTGTCATTGGGGTGTTGTTTTAAAGGAAATAAAAGGGAATTTGGCTTAGGAGGAAGGGAGTAACAACATAGGCCGAAAGGTGTTTGAACGGATGGTGACCGGAGATTCAGTTTTGGGTTCGGAAAAGCTTAGATCTGTGGTTTTTGGGAGTGATTTTGGTGATTTTAAGGTTGGATTCGGGTTTAGGAGTGGAAAAAGAGTCGGTATATGTGTTTTTGGAATCTTTTGGCGACCTTTGACAGTGACCAGCGGTGGCCGGTGGCGACTAGGCAGCGGTGTACGGTGGTCGGACGGCAAAGGGGGTGGCCGGCTGGGTTTGGGTGTTGGCATTCTCGAGAAGTTCTATCTTTTTTTCATAGTGTTGTTGAGAAAAGAGTGTGTTTGATTTTTAGTTAAAAGAAAGAGAAGGGAAATAAGTGTTTGTATAGAGTGGAAATAAGGGTCCACTTTTTTTTTTAGATCAAAGAAAGAGAAGGGAAATAAGTGTTTGTGTGGAGAGGAAATAAGTGCCATTTTTTTCCGTTTTTCATTTTTGTTTGAACTTTTTATTTTAAAAAATGACGTGGCAGATGACACATCAACAGAGTTGACGACGTAAGATGTAGGACAATTTAACGGACTCTCTGACGGCTTGTAATAAAAAGGACCTAATTGCTCGGTTAGCTCTATTTTAGGGACTAAATTGCTTATTTTTTTTCACTTGAAGGACCAATTTGCTACTTTCGCTCCACTTCAAGGACCAATTTTGTACTTTTACCAGTTCTTTAACAGCAGAATATCTTTAAAACCCAGCTGCAGGCCATAATTTATATTGGTTAAGATGATAGCATAACATGTCTAAACAGATGAAAATATAGCCCAAGATAAAACTCCAACAATCTATAATAGCCTACACCCAAACCTAAAATTCAACAAAGTGAATTATAATATAAAAATAAAAAAATGAATAAGTACTTCCTCCGTCTCCTTTTATCAGTCTAATTTAACCACATCACCGATATTAAGAAAGTTAGTTGATTTTTACTTTAGAATTCTATGCAACTTTTACAATACTTTCTAATTATCCCAATTTTACTTAACATTTATATTTCTTTCCACATTTAATAAGGCAAAAAATAGTAAAAATTGTATGAGACAGATAATTTGGAATAAGAAAAAATATAAAAAATAGACAGATAAAAGGGACATAGGGAACCAACAAGGGATTGGATACAATAGTAAGCAACTTGTTCCAACTTAAGCATGCCTCAGATTCGAGATCTTGCGTACGCAGCTGCCCCTGTTGGTTGAGTCACCTACCAAAACCACGGGTACGCAGGTTAAATCCAAATTAGTCAGACCAAAACTCTGAATATATGATGGGTAGTATGCACTATACTAAAATTATAGGGTCATGTGGATTTAAACACACGGCTCAGATTTAAATACACCGCAAAAAAAAAAATTTGACGCCCCAGATCCATTTCTATAAGAATCGCGCAACTTGTTTATAAAGAAAAAAAGAAACATTTGTGATTGTTCATTTTTTCGCAAAAGAAAGAAACTTTGGCACTAATCACGAGCCACAGTCTCCGCACTCACATCACCTTAAGCTTTTCTCTCACTTTCTGTCACGCCCCGACCCGGAAGTCGAGCACGAACAACCGCCGTGGTACCTCGAAACACGTGCCGACCGGTCACGCGCACCAAGGCTCCACGAAGCGTTAATACCAGATAAAAATAGGGAATACACAAATAAAGTATGAATTTTAAAATAATAACTGTTTTCAAATCAGAGTTAAAACGAAATTATCAAAATTGAACACAGTAGTAAAAATACTCCAAAATTTAATAGGAAAATAAATACTAGTAGAGAAAATAGCGGAGTAGATGCAAACCCAAAACAAGGAGAGAAAGATATCAAGAAAGAAAGACACTGCCAGTGGGACCCATCAAGTAGTGAGTAGTACCTCTAACACCAGGGATCACAGCCTATGCCACCGACTCGACCGTCAAAGGAAACGCTGAGTCCTAACTACCCTGGAAAACACAACAATTAATTGAGGGGTGAGTACACGAATGTACCCAGTGAGTGAGCCACCCTCAAAAGAGAACCAGAAGAGGGTGGGGTGCACTCACAACCAAAACAGATAAGAAAACAAAGTTATAAAAACATGGTTAGGAATAAATCAAGTACAAGAAATCATTTATCATTTCATAAACAAATGGGCTGCCAATAAAACCTATCCGGAGTGACCTTGGCCCGAGTCAACCTCCGGAACCGTCAGGGGCATTTTCTTCATCTTCAAATAACTAGTAAAAATATCATTTTTTTTTCTTATTTTTCCAAACAAGCCCGTTCCCCTGACGTTAGCTTGGGTCCGGTACTGCGTGGTGGCCGCAGCACACCCAATTTAGCTTTCCCATGCACACGCCGAACCGGTAAATAAATATGGCGTGTCGGGCCTGGAGCGACGAACCATGTGGATCCAAACTCAACTCATGGTTCGCCAATCACGTCTAATCACTAGCTAGTGTACCACCAAATCAGCCACACGTACTCCCTGGACTGCGTCCAGTCC